>JAXMNL010000614.1:4239-18147 GCA_035128595.1 Eptatretus atami
AATCATCGACATTTCGTGCTCGTCCGTCATTTCACACGAGCGTTTAATCTCCCGAGACGAAAATTATTAATTCCACTTTGTACCTCGATTCCTTCAACCACCTCCCTCTCAATGGTAGAGATGGGATCGTTAAACAATTTAGATTCCCAGTTTTTATTTATTTTTTAAAGCTTGGCTCGATCCGAGACAAAATGTCGGGGTCCCGATGGATTCAAGAATCCCTCCCCGATGCCAAATGGCGTGGTGGTGGTGGTGGTGGGGGGGCTCGAAACATCACACTCCGGACACACACACACACACACACACAACGAGCGGAAAAATCTGATTGGTCCAGTTATTCGAGTGGACAATGGGAGTTGTAATTTTTTTTTGTCCTAGTCCTGTGCTCCACGCGAGTGTGTTTCTTATTAATTATCTCTAAGGAGGCGATTTGTTTTATATTTGTTCCACGGTGATAAATATATAATTTAATTTGAATAAATATTCAGATCAGCTGATAATGTTTATTGTTAATATTAACTGGACGTGGCCATTAAAAAGCACTCAAAAACGTTTGGATTCCAAATATTTCCTGTCACTCAAAGTCCTTCCATGTGGTTTAACTCTGATTTCAGATTCTAAATTCAGAATCGTCGACTTCGTTCGTGCACACCGTCAGATTCCCGTGGATCACACGACATCCCGACCAATGTCTCAAACGCTGTCTGCAGAGTGAAAAGAACCAAATGGAGCTGTGTTCTGTGTCTTGCCAAAGAAGGAGAGAAAGCCGGAATTAAATACGTCTGCAAGTGCAATGTTCCCAAACTACATCGTCTGTGTGGATTTGGGGTTTACGAGTGTGCTCAGTGGCACACAATGGAAGGAAGGGAAGAAGGAAGACAAACTTTAAGCCCTTGTGACTACTATCCCGTTCCCGTTAAACCCTGCATGGGGCTGGTAATACAAATACTTACCGCACCATAACATATCGACAGAAGGTATATGCCAGCGGACTCTGTTGTTTCTGCCAGTTCGCATTCTCCTCCATCCTATTGCTAATTGCAACATCGCTCGGAATCACTCACAGGAGAGAGAGGGGTATCCACAACAAAACTCTTCTCGACCAGTGTGAGTTGTGCTGTTATTCAAGATGACAACTCACGAACAAAAAAAATCAACAAAACACAGAACAACGACCGTTCTCCCCAGTGTAAGTCTCGCGTTGTGGATATTCTCAAGTTTGAGAAGCACTAAACAACCTCTTGAAACACACAGAGGCATCGTGTTGAGGTTTCTCCATAGTGTGAGTTCATTGTCTGTTGTTTTTTCAAGTTTTGCATATAAATGAACTTAAAAACCTTCGTACACACAGAGCACGTGTGAGGTTCCCCCATTGAGTTCCGTTTGTGTTTTCAAGGTTGATAACAGACTAAAACCTTCGAACACACAGAACACTCATACGTTCTCCCCAGTATGAGTTCGTTTATGTCATTTCAAAGTTGTGATGAAATCGGACTAAATCCTTCGAACACACAGAACACGTGAGGTTTGTGCTCCCCAGTGTGATGTGAGTCGGTTGTTATGTGGTATTTCAAGGTTGAGGATAATTTTGACTAAAAACCTTCAAACACACAGAACACTCGTACGGTGTTTCTCCCCATGTTGAGTTCGTTTGTGTGGGTTTCAAGTTGGGAAAACCCGACTAAAATCCTTCGAACACACAGAGGCACGTGTAAGGGTTCTCCAGTGTGAGTTCGTTTGTCTTGTAATTTCAAGGTTGAATAATTGACTAAAACCTTCGAACACACAGAACACTCATAACGGTGTTCCCAGTGTGAGTTCGTTTGTGTGATTTCAAGGCTTGGAAATGACTAAAAACCTTCGAACACACCAGAACATCAGTACGGTGTCTCCCAGTGTGAGTCGCCTGTTTGATACTTCAAGTTTTGATAAGTCACTAAACACCTTTGAACACACAGAGCACTTGTATGGTTTCTCCAAAGTTTGAGTTCGTTTTGTGTGTTTTTCAAGCATTTGAATAAATGACTTAAAACCTTCGTACACACGAGCACGTGTGAGGTTTCTCCCCAGTGTGAGTTCGTGTGTGTTTTCAAGTTGAAAACAGACTAAAAACCTCGACACACAGAACCAACTCATTACGGTTTTTCCCCCCATGTGAGGTCGTATGTATCATAGGTTGTGATAATCGACTAAAATCCTTCGAACACACAGAACACGTGTAAGGTTCTCCAGTGTGAGTTCGTGTGTTGTGGTTATTCAAGGTTGATAATGACTTAAAACTTTCAACACACCAGAACACTCCGTACGGTTCTCTCCCACAGGTGAGTTCGTCTTGGTGTGTGTTTTCAAAAGTATTGATAAGTCACATAAACACCGCTTGAACACACAGAGCGACTTGTATGGTTTCTCCATAGTGTAAAAGTTGCGTTTTGTGTGTTTTCAAGTCTTGCATAATGAGACTAAAAAACCTTCGTACACACAGAGCACGTTGTGAGGTTTCTCCCCAGTGTGAGTTCGTTATGTTCATTCAAGTTGATAATAACTAAAATCCTCGAACACCACAAAACACGTGTAAGGTGGTCTTCCCATGTGATTCTGTTGTGGGTTATTCAAGGTGATAATTGACTAAAAAACCTCGAACCACAGGAACACCTGCGTACGGTTTCTCCCCAGGTGAGTTGTTTGTGTGATCTTCAAGGTTGATAATGACTAAAAAACGCTTCGAACCACAGAACACTTCATTACGCGTTTCTCCGCGTGTGAGTTCGTTGTGATATTAAGGTTGATAAGAGACCCCCTTTTTTTTTTTTTTTCTTTTTTTAAAATCCCTTCGAAACACACAGAACACTCATTACGTTTCTCCAGTGTGATTCCGTTTTGTTGTTCTCCCGTTGGTTGGGAATGATATGTTGAAATGATTTCTTCGTGGAGAACTGTGCAGAGTTACTCCAAAACAAACGTTTATCCTTGTTCCTCTGCAAAGAAAAAGGAACTGCCCATACTAATGAGGCATGATGTGCGTTACTGCAAAGAATTGTGGATATCATCAGTGTCGAGTGAATTAATGTGGTGACACGAAAGATTTAAAGCAAAAAAAAAAACATGGGGACATGGGGACATTAAGCGAAAGAGAAATCGGATTTGTGAGTTTTCCATGTTGATGATTACCAAATAACCAACCCAGCAATTGAACTGAGATGATCATGGTTAAACAAAACAACAAGAGCAATCAGAGATCAGCAGACCCTCCCAGGACTTGTTTTGTTCGTGCTTGTCTAGTTTTTTTGCCACAAACACTCAAACCGTGGCCACAGGGCAAGATCTATGTAACACATAAACTAAGAAATAAACTAATCTGGGGAATCCTCCATGAACATGAATTTCTCCCCCGGAGTACATTCACAAAACCGTAACACTATACAACTACAAAGTTTAAAATGTGAACCATGAAAAAGCACATTAGAAAAAAAAATCAACCATAGGGTTTCCGCAGTTACATACCGTGTCCCTGTTTATCACCTAGCTCTTGTGTCGTCTCTGTGTACCTCACGAGATGATACAGTCCAGAACTTACAGGACCCTCTGGTATTGACTTTCTGAATCAACAGGGCCGGCATAGCTTTTCGTGACCTGAAGAGTGAAGAATGATAAGCTTTGAGACACCTTCACACTTACACACGGTACACTGTGCACCCGAACAAACAAATCGTCCTGGAGGTGGCCAGGTTCGAAACCCACTCCGCACTCCGGCGGGCTTGGTCCATGTATTTGCACGTTTAAAAACGTCGCGGCTGGGCACCGCAGGTGGCCACCAGATTATCCACTGCTCTCGTTCCCCCAACCATTGAGCTGAGACACGCATTCAAATTGCGTCAGGAAAGCCTCTCGATCCCTGACCCATCACAATTTACTAAGGGGATGACATTGTTTTAAAACTCTTCTCCCCATCCTTCCATATCCAATTCCCAGCTCAGGCCAGGGAGCCCCGCCCACCAATGTTGGCATTGACTTGGAGCCTTGATTTCCTCAATGTATATTTGAGTGGGGGTCCCCTGAGTCATTTTAATCTCGTCCTGCATCTGCCTAATGGACCGACTCACCGTCTCGCAGATTCTGTTGGACCAAGCAACCTTCCTCGCCTCAATGTTACTGTCCACATGTCCAGCCGCTCCTGTAACATCTCATCCACTCTGTCCCATTCAATTGCGGCTCCCATAGGCCTCTATCAATTAATGGCCGCTTCTTGTTCTGCGACACGGGCCACCAGCTTTGACTCTCTTCAATCAAACCACCACTCTGGCACTTACAAAATCTCATTTCCTCTTTCTGCCGTTGCTTTGTGGCCTCCATGTCCTCGATTTACTTGGTCAATTCTTTTATTTGTGGACCCAATTTCTCTCCACTTTCTCCCATTCTGACCGCCTGGATTTGACCCTCTTCTTTTTCCCAATATTTATTTCCTCTTTGACTCAAATCCTTCTGCGTTTTTGTTTCCATTTCCCTAAATTGCGCATTTGGCCACTCCAATCCATCTCAATTCTCCAGTCTGTCCTCCATTCGGAGCCCTTCCTCTCCTCCACGTCCAACTCGTACCTCCATTTCCTGTGTTATTCCCTTCTTAATTCGTCATTTCATCCGTGATGCCTTTTATTTCCCTTTCAATTTCGTTCCAATCGTCAATTCATTTTATTTCATTTCGTTCTTAGTTCATTCATTTGATCATTCATTTGTTTTTTCCATTCCATTCAATTTTTCCCATCAATTCTTTTGTTTGTTCACTCATTAATTGTTTTAACATGACCCGGAGAGTCATTGCACCCGCACCTTGGTTTTCAACCTCCATCACGTGGAGTGAGGGACTGACGTTCAGACGGAGGTAGACTCCCGTCCTCTCATTATCACTCAATTCTCAACCCTGACTCGCTTCCTTCAATAGGATCACGATCTCGTACAATCATCGACATTTCGTGCTCGTCCGCCATTTCACACGCGCGTTTAATCTCGCCCAGACGAAAATTATAATCACTTTTGTACCTCGATTCTACAACCACCTCCCTCTTCAAAGTAGTAGATAGGGGATCTGTTGAAACAATTTTAGATCCCAATTATTATTTATTTTGTAGCCGCGAACGCTGGCTCTAAGAAGCCTCCGCGTGTTCTTGTTGTTTGTAGCGCGTCTCGCGTAGGCGAACGCTGCCTCTAAGTAAGAAGCTCCGCGTTGTTCTTTCTTCTTCTTGTTGTTCTCTTCTTTTGTTGCTTCTTCTCTTCTCTGCTGTGAAGACAAAACCTTTAGGACTCGGCTCTTTATATACCAGGATCCGGATCTCCCTTAAACTACTAAACACCTGACACATCCTCGGATTGATGGTGCCTTTCAGACGTCTATCATCAACTTTTAAATAATATTCTGACTTTTTGCTTAAAGTTTCGAAAAGTTTCACGTACGTATTTAAAAATTAGTTCCATTTAATGTGTTTTAATTTCGTAAATACCACGAATTTTCTCGTCATGAGCAGGAGCCTCCAGACGGCTTCCTATTGCTCCATCCCCAAGCACATGGACGAAATATCGGAGGTTGTTGTTGTTAGCCTTTAGGACGCGGCTTCTGACAATTTGTCCTGCGTTCTCTTCTTCTTCTGGTGAGACAAAACCTTCAGAGCGCGGCACGCGGCTCTTTATATACAAAGGATCCGGGATCTCCTTAAATACTTAAACACCTGTACACCATCTAGCATTGAGGGTCCTTTTTCAGAGCGTCTTAATCATGAAACTTTAAATATATTCGACATTTGCCTTTAAAGTTTCGAAAATTCACGTTACTATTTAAATGATTATTCCCCCATTTAATGTATTGTAATTTCCGTAAATAACATTATTTCTCGTCATGCCTCCATAGGGTCTCGGCTTTGGCTCCCATCAAGCCACGTGCATTGAAAAAATATCGGAAGTTTTTTGTTGTTCATTTTGTTGGGATAAAATGCGGATGTTCGACTTTCTGGAATTAATCTGCATCCAAAACAAAGATCCTTCCAAAATAGTCCTTCGGACAAATTATATTCTTCTTCTGGGTGAAGACAAAACCTTAGGACGCCCGGCTCTTGGACCAAATTTCTGCCTTGTTTAAGCTTGGCTCGTCCGAGACCAAAATGTCGTGGTCCCGATGGATCAGAATCCCCTCCCCGATGCAAAATGGCGGGTGGTGGGGGGCTCGAAAAATCCCGCTGGACACACACAATATACTGATACACACACACACACACACACAACACACAGACACACCCACCACACACTGTACATACTGTTGCGAATTCGCCGCCCGCCGGCGTGTGCGATCGCGCCACGTGACTCGAATCGCGACCGCGTCGCCACGACGGACAATTCAGTCGTGAACCCTCCGGCTAACGCCGGGATCCAGTCACGGATGGACCTTTCGGCCTCACCACAACCCAGTCCGCATTCACCCGCGCGGAATAGGGTGAATCGCCGAAAGTCGATATACCTAAGTACCCGCACGGGTAACCCTACCGAGGGTTGTACCTCGCCACAGGCCGACTTCGGAAACGATCCGCTTAAGCGGCTCGTTCCGGGGCTAACGGGATAAGCGACGTGTTATCGTCGGCCTTGACGGTCAGATTATTTATCGGCGGCCCGCGCCCACACGAACCCTTTACGTGAAACAAGATGGAGACCCAACGAAGGAAGGACGCAGCGACACGGGGGAAGAATTCAACAGACCAAGCATTTATTACAACACGACACAGAGCACACGTATAGAAAATATTTATAGCAACAAAATAATTAAAGAAATGCACATATATCAAATAAAGAAGGAACGACACAAAAGCAACGAGGACGCAGAGTACAACGAATACGCGACACACGGACCACTTAAAACAATACTACTTTACAAGACATAGCGCCACACGCACGTTCACACAGAACCCAAGAAATGAAAGAAAAGAAGTGGCGACTTCCCTTGTCTGGCTGGTGAGTCCCTCTCCCGCGACAGTCAGCGTGGCCGCGCCTGGCCCCGACCTCTCTCTCGCGGCGCGCGAACCTCTCCGCACTTCTCGTCCGGACGCGCAGGTCACCCACAACCACGCCGCCGCGTCTCCGTCCGTGCCTCCGTTTGCAGGTCGCTCGCCAAGCGCGCGCGCAGGACCTCTTCCCCCGACCAGACAGCAGACAGGGAACCTCAAGCGACAACTTTCTTGCGAAACAACTGAAGAGGAAAGAGAAGCCGCCCCCTTGCGTCCGGCCGTGTGTTCGTCTTCTTTATCCGCTCCAGAACCCACCATATGCAAATCCGGATCAAACGACCTCAGGGCGGAGCCACGCTCGCCGATTGGATGGAGAAAAAGGGCGTGAATCTTTTCCTTATCCTCAAATTTGCAATATCCCGATTTCCCTCAGGCGCGTCTGGAGGCGGGGCCAAGCCGCCCGCCGCTTCCTAATTGGATGGATCAGATGTGGGCGTGTAGCATTCCTGATCCGAATTCTCCTCGGAAAAACCGCCATCTGCACTCGCGGCCGCGTGTATCGCTGAAGATAGCCCGACGCTCGGTGCCCACAGGTGGTGCGGGAATGGCCGTAGGAGAAGTGGTGGAGGTTTCGGCAGTGTCGATGCCATTGGGCCGTTGGAATGGCGGTGATGTGAGTTGCGGTAGCGAGTGGTGAAGGTAGGTTGTGGCTGCTGCTGGTTGTTGTTGTTGTTGGCGTGTTGGCTCAAAACAAAGGTAGAACAGAAAAACGCCTAACTCAAAGGATCGCAGCCCGAAAGAATCACATTAATTCCTCTATACAACGGGTTTGGAGCTAACTACACATGTACTCAGAAATACCTCACCTATGGGACCTGGATGTGTTCGCGAATTTTCCACAGCCGTTAAACATATTATTTAAAACGTTTTGCATAGTATTATCGAACTCAATATTTTATATATTTAACATTTTTAAAATTCTTGGAAAATGTTTTGTTTGCTGGTTCCAGTACGTATGTGTAAAGTTTTCGAATGAATCTACATCGTTGTCTATGATAATTTGTCTTTTTGATTATTTGTTGTAAGAGGTACTGCATCTGAAATATAAATCCAATTAACTCATCAAGCTTTATGGGATTTTCATCTTCATTTTTACATCAGTTTGCATTAGGCCAATCATTTTCTTTTGAAAGTGTTCTGTAAATGTTAAGGGAAATGAAATTATATGTAAGCCTATTGGGGGGGGGGTGGAGTGGAAGTTTGGGTCGGGCAGAATAAGTTTTTATATGTATTGTATAATACTTATGCAGAATTGGAGTAGGATTTTGGGGTTGGTCTTCGAACTAGTGGGTGAACATATTTTTTTACCATTTAAAAACTTCCATGCCCCCTGAGAATCTAGTACACGCCTTCTTATTTTGGGAGAGTGACAGATTAAAAACCAACAAATTAACCCTTTAAGTTTTCGAAATTTTTCACATATGCCTTCCCCAAAATCGCTCGCCCTACTGCGAAAACAAATTTTCCCCACAGAAAAAAAATTCATTCTCCCGCACTCTCTTTTTGTTCATTAAAAGTTTTGACCCTCCCACTTTATGGTTGAACAAAATTCCCCCCCCCCCCCACATTTTTTGCCCTCCCTGCTTCAAAAAATGTTCGAGTTAAACCTAACCTTTAAAAAACACTAAAAACAGCAAAAAAAAAAAGATTTTTTATTAAATCCCTGAAAAAAACGATAGAAAGTTCAAACTTTTAAAAATCCTTAAAACAGTTAAACCGTTAGAATAAAACATAAATTGCCTAAATAACAAAAAATTTAAATTAACATAAAAAAACATGACTTTAGGTTTTGTGTTTGTATGATGACGTGACCTGGAGCCTAATGTAAGCTTGGATGTCACGCCTATGTTGTGTTCCCGATCCAACCCTGTTGTCGGGCCTCATAATAGGCATTTGATCGCCTCCTTGCAAATTGCCAAGGAGCTCCAAGGGATTTTCCGGAATGGTTCTGAGTAATAGGAACAGTTAATTTACTTCCAAAAATCCCATTAAAATTTAGAAGAAGTGTGAAATATATTTGAAGAAATATTTTGCAAAATTGGCCGGGCCCCCCGGTCAACGTTGCGCGTACTTCAGTTCGCCTCTTTTGGGGGGAGACAAGATGGCGGACAGTTTGCACTTCCGGTGGCTTCACGCACGGAGCCGTGGTGACCAATCCAGGTGTAGAGATCAGTGGTCCGAAGTCCTCAGGAGGTCTCATCAGTCCCACTCGGGATTGTCCCGTTGCCGTGTCTGGTATCGATTATTATTTACATTCATCTCAGGCTCACGGAGATCTTCCACATGAATGTTGCCCTGTGCACTCGTTTCACGCGCATGCGCACTCTCTGATAAAGGAATTTCGTTCCCACTGAAATGTAACAAAAACACAGAGAGGGAACTCACTCTTAAAATAACACGTGTTTAACTCGAGGGTTCGTGGAACGCCTTACCGCGCGCGAGTGATGACGTAAGGACGGGTGGCGTGGTCTACGACGGCGGCAAATCTGATGGTCCAGACGATTGTGGAAATGACGTAATATTTTGTCCGAGTCTGCGCCACGGAAGGTTGTTCGAAAGTTTCCAAGAGGCGATTTGTGTCCACCGGTGATTGAAATACATACTTTAATTGAATTTAATTCCAGATCAACTGATAATGTTTTTTTAATTGTTAATATTTGAAGTGGACCGGCATTAAAATGCACACTCAAAACCCGTTGGATTTCCAATATTTTCCCGTCACTCAAAGTCCTTCCATTTGCGTTTAACTCTGATTCAGATTCTAAATCAGAATTCGTCGATTCGTTTCGTGCACACACGTCAGTTCCACCTGGATCCACAGACATCCCGATAATGTCTCAAACGTGTCGCCGGAAGGTAAAGGAACCAAATGGAGCTGTGTCGTGTTGTCTGTAAAAGGAGAAGCCGAATTAAATATGTCTACCAATGTGCAATGGCCTCCCAACCTACATCTTCTGTGTGGATTTGGGTTACGGGAGTGTGCTCATGGCACACAATGGAAGGAGAAGAGGAAGACCACTTTAAAACCCTTGTGTACGTATATCCCGTGTCCCGTTAAACCATGCATGGGGCTGTGTGAATACAAATACTTACGACATAACTATACGACAGAAGGTATATGCCAGGTCTGTGGTTTCTGCCTGCTCGCATTCTCCCACTGGTTTCCTTAGAGGGAGACATCGCTCGGAATCACTCACAGGGAGGGGGGGAGGGGATATCCACAACAAAACTCTTCTCACCAGTGTGAGTTTGTTTCTGTTTATTCAAGGATGACAACTCACCGTAAAAAAACTTACAGAACACAGAACACTTGACGGTTTCTCCCCAGTGTGAGTTCGTGTGTGGTTATTCAAGTTTGAAACCGACTAAAATCCTTCGAACACACAGGCATGTGTGAGGTTTCTCCCCAGTGTGAGTTCGTTTGTGTGATTTCAAGGTTGATAACTTGATTAAAAACCTTCGAACACACAGAACACTCATACGGTGTGTCTCCCCAGTGTAGTTCGTTGTGGATATTCAAGTTTGATAAGTCACTAAACACCTTTGAACACCACAGAGCACTTGAATGGTTTCTCCATAGTGTTGAGTTCGTTTGTGTGTTTTCAAGTTTGATAAATGACTAAAAACCTTCGTACACACAGAGCACGTGTGAGGTTTCTCCCCAGTGTGAGTTCGTTGTGTGTTTCAAGGTGATAACAGACTAAAAACCTTCGAACACACAGAACACTCATACGGTTTCTCCCAGTGTGAGTTCGTTTATGTTCATTCAAGTTTGATAAGTAACTAAAATCCTTTGAACACACAGAACACGTGTAAGGTTCTCCCCAGTGTGAGTTCGTTTGTGTGATTTCAAGGTTGATAATTGACGAGAAAAACCTTCGAACACACAGAACACTCGTACGGTTTCTCCCCATGTGAGTTCGTTTGTGTGATTTCGAAGGCCTTGATAATTGACTGAAAAAACCTCTCGAACACACAGAACCACTCATAGGTTTCTCCCCAGTGTGAGTTCGTTTGTTGTTTCTCCCGTTGGTTGGAATGATGATTGAAATGATCTTCGTTGAAGAACTGTGCAGAGTTAACAAAAAAACGTTTTTCATTTGTTCTCTGCAAAGAAAAATGAACCGCCATTAACTAATCAGGTCATGATGTGGTTACTGCAAAGAATTGTGGGATATCATCAGTGTCCGGGTTAATTCAATGTGGGGGACACGATAGATTTAAAGGAAAAAACAACAAGATGGGGACATGGGGGACATTTAAAGGAAAGAAGAAATCCGATGTTTGCGAGTTTTCCATGTTTGTTGATTACCAATAACCAACCAGCAGATTAAACTGAGATGATCATGTAAAACAAAACACCAAAAGAGCAATCAGAGATCACAGACCCCTCGCCAGGACTAGTTTTGTGTGGTGTTTGTTAGTTTTTTTTGCACAAACACTCAAAACCGCGTGGCCACAGGGCAAGGATCTATGTACACACAAACGAAAAAATAATTAATTCTGGGGGAATCCTCCACTACATGAATGTTCTCCCCGGAGTACATTTCCAAAACCGTAACACTATTACAACTAACAAAGTTAAAATTGAACCATGAAAAAGCACATGAGAAAAACAACAAATAGGTATCCGCAGTACATACCTGTCCCCTGTTTCCACCTGGCTCTTGTTCGTCTCTGTGTTCCTCACGAGATGATACAGATCCAGAACCTTCGGGACCCTCTGGCATTGACATTCTGAATCAAAGGGCCGAGTAGCTTTCGTGCACCTGCAAGAGTGAAGAATGAAACGTGAACTTTCCACACGCACACCACCACTTCAACGTGAGACTGTGTACACTGTGCCACCCGAACAAACAAATCGTCCTGGAGGTAGCCAGGTTCGAAACCCGTTCCGCACTCCGGCGGCTTTGTCCATGTATCCTCTGGTCCACGTTTAAAACGTCGGCGGCTGGGCACCGCAGTGTGGCCACCAGATTTCCCACGTGCTCTCGTTCCCCCAAACCATTGAGCTGAGACACGCATTCAAATTGCGTCAGGAAAGCCTCTCGACTCCCTGACCCATCAAAATGTACTAAGGGGTGACATGTTTTAACTCTTCTCCCAATCCTTCCATATCAAGTCCAGCTCAGGACCAAGGGAGCCCCCGCACAATGTTGGATTTGACTTGGGAGCCTTGATTCCTCAATGTAATTTGAGTTGGTGGTCCCCTGAGTCATTTTAATCTCGTCCTGCATCTGCCGAATGGACTGACTCACTTCGTCTCGCAGATTCTGTTGGACCCAAGCAACCTTTGCCCAATGTTACTGTCCACGATGTTCAGCCGCTCCCTCAAAACATCATCTCCACTCTGTCCCATTCAAATTGCGGCTCCCATCGGCCTCTATCATAAATGGCCGCTCTTGTTCTTGCAACACGGGCCACCAGCTTTTGTACCTCTTAGTTCAACCACCACTCTGCACTTACAAAATCAGATATATCTCCATTTCTCTTTCTGCCGTTGCTTTGGCCTCCATGTCCTCGTTTACTTGGTCAATTATTTATCTGTGGACCCAATTTCTTCTTCCAACTTTTCTCCTATTCTGTGCCTGGATTTGACCCCCTTCTTTTTCCCAATATTTCTTTCCTCTTTGACACAAATCCTTCTGCCGTTTTTGTTTCCATTTCCCTAAATTGGCCATTTGGCCCAGCAATTCCGTCTCGAATTCTCTCAGTCTGTCCTCCATTCGGAGCTCTTCCTCTTCCTCCACTTTCCCAACTCGTACCTCCAGTTCGCTGTGTTATTCCCTTATTAATTTCGTTCATTTCATCTGTAATGGCTTTTATATCCCCTTCAATTTTTTCCTTCCAATCGTCAATTCATTCCTTAGTTCATTCATTTTATCATTCATTTTGTTTCCATTCCATTCAATTTCCCATCAATTCTTTCGTTTTCTCACTCATTATTGTTTTTACCATGACCCGGAGAGTCATTGCACCCGCTCCTTGTGTTTCATCCTCCATCACTGTGGAGTCGGAGGACTGACTCTTGAGACGGAGAGACTCCCGTCCTCTCATTATCACTCAATTCTCAACCCTGACTCGCTTCCTTCAAAAAGGATCACGATCTCGTGCAATCATCACATTTCGTGCTCGTCCGTCATTTCACACGAGCGTTTAATCTCCCGAGACGAAAATTATTAATTCCACTTTGTACTCGATTCCTCAACCACCTCCCTCTCAATGGTAGAGATGGGATCGTTAAACAATTTAGATTTCCCAGTTTTTATTTATTTTTTAAAGCTTGGCTCGATCCGAGACAAAATGTCGGGGTCCCGATGGATTCAAGAATCCCTCCCCGATGCCAAATGGCGTGGTGGTGGTGGTGGTGGGGGGCTTCGAAACACACACTCGACACACACACACACACACACACACCCACACAACACTCCGGACACACACACCACAACCACAACACACACCACAACACACACAACATAACAATACACACACACAATACTGTTACACACACAATATACGTAACACACACATATACCGTATACCACCACACATACACAGTATACTGTATAAACACACCTATTAACACACACACATATACTGTATAAAACACACATATACACACACATACACATATTACTGTATAAACACACATACACACACACACACACACACACCACACACACACACACACACACACACCACACACACACACACACACACACACACACACACACACTATACTGTATACTACACACACACACATATACTGATACACATATAAACACACATAACACTATCACGACTATACACTACTGTACACACAACACTGTATACACACACATATACTGTATAAACACCAGTATACATA
>JAXMNL010000614.1:18172-40285 GCA_035128595.1 Eptatretus atami
CACACACACACACACACACACACACAACACACACCACACACACACACACACACACACACATTACTGTATACACACATACACATATACGTAATAAACACATATTCACACACACACACACTACACACACATATACTATATACACACACACATAACTGTACACACACATATTACACACACATATCCGTATACACACACACATACACAAACTGTATAAACAACATAGCACACCATAGTATAAACACATACAACACATACATAACTGTAAAACAACATATACACACACATACACACATACTGATCAAACACACAACACACACAAACACACACACACAAGACACATAACTGTATACAACACACAACACATATATCGTAAAACACACACACATACTGTATAACAACACACATACACATATACTGTATAAACACACATTATACATCTACACACACATATACTGTACACACACACATATACTGTATACACACACTTATACATATACTGCTAAACACCATCACATATAACTGTATAAACACACATATACACACCCACATACACATATACTGCTATACACACACATGTACACACACATACACTGTATAACACACATGAACTGTATAAACACCACACACACATATTACCTGTATACAACACACATATACACACACATATACTGTATAACAACATTAACAAAAACATATACTGATCACTATACTGATACAACATAGTATGTATACATACATACACCACATACTCGTTAAACACACTACACACACATATACTGTAATAAAGCACACATACACACATATACTGTATAACACACATATACTGTATAAACACACATTACACACACACATAACTAATCACACACACATACACATATACTGATAAATCACACGATATATCACACACACATATACTGTCATGACACACATCATAATACTGTATACACACACTATATAGCTGTATCACACATACACATATACTGTATAAAACCACAATATACACACACATATACTGTATACACATCACATACACAGATTACTGATAAACACCACAATCATACCACAACCCATTACACTGTATACACACACATACACTGTATAAAAACTACACATATACTGGTAACACAATAAACACACACATACTGTATAACACATTCACACACTATACTGTACTTCTAATAAACACCATATAACACACACATATACTGTATACACACTACACATATCGTATAAACACACATATACACACCACATACTTTCAACTACATATATGTATAAAACACAATAACACACACATTATACTGATAAACACACATCATCACACACTACTAACACATATAACACATTGTTACACCACACATATACTTATACACACATACACATATACTGTATAAACACACTAACACACACACATATACTTTATATCACACTTACACATATTACTGCATAAAACACATATATAACTACACACATAATACTGTATACACACACATACACAGTATACTGCATAAACACATACACACTACACACACACATATACTGTATACACACATACACATCTACTGTAAATAAACACAATATACTCGTATACCACACAAAACATACTGTATAAACACATATAAACGGAACAATAAAAAACACTATATAATGTAACACACACATACACATATACGTATAAACACACATACACACACATATACTGTATAAAAACACATAACACACACAATATACTGTATAAACACACAATGACACACACATATACTGATACACACACACACAACATATACTGTATACCACATACACTATACGTAGTAAACACACATATAACAACACGTACACAACATTGCATATCTGATAACACATAACACAACATTACATAACAACACATAACTGTATAACAAATACCAACAACCACGATACAACATATCTATAAACAACACAATTCACAATATACTGAAACCCTAATCACCCTTACTAACACACATTACACATATACTGTTAACATTATCAACACACACATATAACACACACATATACTGGGTATACACATACTATACACAACATCTGTATAAAACAAATCAACTATATGTATACAACACACATTAGTTAAACACTATACACAACAATACTGTAAACAATACCATCATAACAACATGACCAATTGTATCACACATACTGTATACAATAACATTGTAAACACAATCAAACAACACAACAAACCACACAACCAAAAACACACACCCAACACTGTTCACCTCTACATAACAACAACATACTTATACACCATATACGTAACCATATACGTTAACACACAATATACCCACCACTACCTGTACACACACATATACTGTACACACATATACACACACATATACTGTATAAACACACATACACACACACTATACTGTATAAACACACTATACACACACAATACTGTATACACACACACATATTTATACACACATACACATATACGTATAAACAGCATACACACACACATATACTTATTAAAACACACATATACACATACACATATACGTATACACACATACACATATACTGTATAAACACACATATAACACACACACATATACTGTATACACAAAACAACATATTACATACACACATACACATATACTGTTATAACACCATATACACACACACATATACTGTATACACACACATACACATATACTGTATAAACCACACATATACACACACACACAAATACTGTATACACACACACACACAAATACTGTATAAACACAATATACACACACACACAAATACTTATACACACACACACACACACTCATTTCATGATAAATCAGTTAAACACTCACAGATCCTTAAACATTGTCCTCGTTCAGGAAACCCTTCACTGTTGTTTCATCGGTTCAATTCTCTCTGTTGTGGGATAACCCAGGGTTCCCCTCCGAGGATGGGTTCTACCTTTGGAGAACCGAGAACCACAGGGAAGGTTCACCTTCATTTACCTCATAAAGTAATTTTTAACTTTCGATGTTCCTGAAGGTTTTTTTTTCCACAAAGGAAGGCGACGCTGGATTCACTTCCAAGTGAAGAGACTTCGTGATTGAGGACACGGGCTGTGGGGACGCGCATCCAAACACGAAGGAAACGATTTCCCTCTTTCGAGGCTTCAACGAAAATCACCACAGTATCATCGCGAGATCTTCGTTGATGACGACGTGAGGATGACGTCACGCGGTGGTTGTTGTTGAAGGTTTATTTTTTAAAACCTCCTCGGTTCTACTCGGGGTCGATTTTCTCTCACTTGGGTCCGCAGCACTGATCTCTACACCTGGATTTGTTCGCGTCTACAGCGATTGTATACGAGGAGTGAAGTCACCGGGATTCACTTTCCGCCATCTTGTCTCCCCCAAAACATCACTGCAGCGAAGTACGAAAACAGCAGACTGGCAGTAAGAAATCTCCAAATGCAAGCCATAAACTTTACATGTAAGTCATGTAAAGTTTTATTAGTTGGTGTAATGAACTTGTGGAAAATCACAGACCTCATGTGACCGTGAGAGAATGTCACTTTGCGTGGTTTAATCACCTTTTACGTCTGTGCGGCTGACAGGATTACAGATTTACAGACCGCCACCCCGGGGAGGATTTAATAATAATCCGACGGCAGCGTCAATTTTGTGGTGTATTGGCATGGAGCGTTGAGGGGCGTGGGAGGAGTTGTGATAGTAGTCACGTGTCTGCAATGCATATAGCTGTTCGCGCCCGCTAGAGGCTCGTAGTAGTGTGCATCCGGACGGCAATAAACAGAGTTACGACAACCCTCACGACTCCCCGTGTCTCACTGCTCTCCGGACATTAACAATTTAGTGCAGCCTATAAGAGACTCCTGATAGGCACATATTAAGAATGGAACAGGCAATTGTATTCTTTAGGATACTACAACTATCCTTCATGTGGAGCCACAGTCACAGTCATCAATCAGCATAGCACGGAAGTATGATCTTATACTCCGGGATAGTTCCAGACATGATGACCATGATTATGCTGAATGTACAACTTTGAACAAGTATCAGAATACAAAGAAGCAGCTATTAATTACATTGCTGGATTTGTAGTAAAAATAATGAAACGTAAAGTGAACTGCAGGTGTGCACGGGAGCACTGACTGCCCCAATGCAAGTTCACAACTTTTGGCACTTAAAGGATCGTGGACGTCTGCAGAAAGCATACCTAATGTTATCACTGTTTGCTTGGAAACAGAAGTGTTTCCAAAGACTCTTAAAACCTCAAACGGAAAGCTTCCACAGGGGGGTGGATCCACAGGCAGTTGCTTCATCAGTTTTGAGTAACTGTGCAGGGCTGAAATGTTCCCTGAGCTACATGAACACCAGCTTGACACTGCAGTAGATGACAATCATGGTCACTACCTGGTTAAAACTTGCAGCATCATGTTATGTAAGATCAAGCTTTTCCATATATGAAACAGATGGCAACCTCTGTTACCGGACCCAAAGTTAGGAAACGAAGTCCAAACTCATTTTTTCAGCCCAGTAAAAATCACAGACTGAATTGCTAGAAACGGAAAGTTGTTTCCACAACCCCCCCGCCCCCCCCCCCCCCACGAAAAACTTCCACAGGAGAGGGGGTGGCATCTCACAGGCAGTTGCTTCATATGCAGAGCTAAAACTGTTCCTGGACATATTATAACATACACCAGTTTGACACCGCAGTAGATGACAATCATGTTCGACTAGTACGCGTAAAAATGCATCATCATTGTTACTCCAAGATAAGCTATTCCATATAGGGAAACAGAATGTTATCACAAGATACGAAATATCCAATTTTGTACTTGTTGAAACCACAAGGAATGATACTCTCTTGCTCATTACATTTTAATATTAGAGAATGAACAATATGTACAGGGGATGGGAGAAATGAAATAAAAAATTACAAACATTTGCATCCCCCTCAATGTCCGCTCAAAATTTTAGCCCCCCCCCTCTGTGTTTCAAAATTGTCCTCCATTTAATATCTTCAGTTCCAAAAAAAAATTTCACATCCATCCTGAAGTCTCCAATCTGGATTCTCCGCAAAATCCCCCTGCGTTATGTGATTGGTCCCCCTCAAAAAAATATATCCTGCCACAAAAAGAAATGGCACACTTGTTTGAGTGTCATAATTCTTAATACAATCAATTAAAAGAAACTCAAAATTAATATGAACATATGGAAGAATATTGTTACTTGTGAAAAAATACAAAATGATGAAATCTCGCGAGATTCCTGACGAGTTTGTGAAATTGGTGCAACTCAAAAATTCCAAATTCAATGAGATATTTGGCGGTGAATTCTTAGCTTGGGTGGTTGCACTCGACCTGAATTTAAGTGGTGAACCAGCGTGTTTCATCGATCTGAAAAGACGCCTCCCTAAATGCTGAGTTTTAGTGAAGGCTATAAACCCTTTTTACAATACTATTTACATTTTCAAAAGTTTCAAAATTACTTGTTCATAATACATTGCAAAAGTCTGACAAATATTTTTTTATTAATATTTGACAAAAAATGTTTAACACTAACATTTAGACTACATCTTGATAATTATTTATTTTCAAACGTTTTTTTTTTTTTTTTTTTCATCGTCTTTAATCCAGACTCAATATTTTATATCATTTAAACATTTTTAAAACTCTTGGAAAATGTTTTGTTGCTGGTTTCCATGACGGTATGTTGGTAAAGGTTTCGAATGAATCTACATCGTGTCTATGATAAATGTGTCTTTTTGATATTTGTTGTAAGAGGTACTGCATTCTTGAAAATAAAGCCAATTAATCATCAAGCTTTATGTGATTTTATCTCATTATTTACATCATGTTTGCATTGGCCAATTCATTTCTTTTGAAAGTGTTCTGTAAATGTTAAGGGAAGAAATAATATGTAAGCTGATTGGGGGGGGGGGATGAAGTTGGGTCGGGCAGAATAAGTTTTTATATGTATTGTATAACCTTTATGCAGAATGGAGTAGATATTTTTTGGGGGGGCGTCTCGACTAGTGGTGAAATATTTTTTTGCCATAAAAACTCCATGCCCCCTGAGAATCTAATGGTACACCTCTTATTTGGAAGTGACAGATTAAAACCAAACAAATTAAACCCTTTAGTTTCGAAATTTATTCACTATGCCTTCCCCAAAATCGCTCGCCTATTGCGAAAACAAATTTCCCACAAAAAAAAAATCATTCTCCCGCACTCTCTTTTGTTCATTAAAAGTTTTGACCCTCCCAACTTATGTGAACAAAATTCCCCCCCCACCCCCACATTTTTGCCCTCCACTGCTTCAAAAAATGTTCGAGTGAAACCTAACCTTTTTAAAAACACTAAAAAGCAGCAAAAAAAAAAAGAATTTTTTTAAATCCCTGAAAAAACGTAAGAAAGTTCAAAACTTTTAAAAATCCTTAAAAACATAAACGTTAGAATAACATAAAATTGGCCAAAATAACAAAAATTTTAAGAATAACATAAAAAACATGACTTTAGTTTTGTTTTGTATTGATGACGTGACTGGAGCCTAATGTAACTTGGATGTTACGCCTATGTTGTTTCCCGATCCAACCCTGTGTCGGGCCTCATAATAGGCATTGATCGCCTCCTTGCAATTGCAAGGAGCTCCAGGGAATTTCCGGAAATTGGTTTGAGTAATAGGAACAGTTAATTTACTCAAAAATCCCATTTAAAATATTAGACAGAGTTGAAATATATCATTTGAAGAAATATATTTGCAAAATTCGCCGGGCCCCGGTCAACGTTGCGTTGTAACTCAGTTCGCTCTTTTGGGGGAGACAGATGGCGGACAGTGCACTTCCGGTGCTTCACGCACGAGCCGTGTGTGCCAATCCCAGTGTAGAGATCAGTGTTCCGAAGTTCCTTCAGGAGTCTCATCAGTCCATCGGATTGTCCGTGCCTGTCTGTATCGAATTATTATACTTCATCTCAGGCTCACGGAGATTTCCACATTGAATGTTGCCCTGGTGCACTCGTTCACGCGCATGCGCAACTCTCTGATTATAAGGAATTTCGTTCCACTGAAATGTAACAAAACACAGAGAGGGAACTCACTCTTAAAATTAACACGTGTTTAACTCGAGGGTTCGTGGAACGCCTTACCGCGCGCGGTGAATGACGTAAAGGACGTGTGCGTGGTCTACGAGCGGCAAATCTGATTTGGCCAGACGATGTGGAAAGACGTAGAATTTTTGTCCGAGTCCTGCGCCACGGAAGTGTGTTTCGAAGTTTCCAAGGAGGCGATTTGTGTCTCACCGTGTAATAAATACATATTTAATTGAATTTATATCCCAGATCAACTGATAATGTTTAATTGTTAATATATGAAGTGGACGCGCCATTAAAAGCACACTCAAAACCGTTGGATTTCCAATATTTTCCGTCACTCAAGTCCATTCCATGTGGGGTTTAACTCTGATTTCAGATTCTAAATCAGAATTCGTCGATTCGTTTCGTGCACACCGTCAGATTCCCGATGGATCCAAGACATCCCGATAAATGTCTCAAACGGTGTCGCCGGGGTTAAAGGAACCAAATGGAGCTGTGTCTGTGTTGGTCTGTGTAAAAGGAGAAGCCGAATTAAATACTGTCTACCAATGTTGCAATGGCTCCCAACTACATCTTGTCTGTGTGGATTTAGGGGTTTTACGGGAGGGTTGGTGCTCATGGCACACAAATGGAAAGGAGGAAGAAGAAGACCACTTTTAAAAGCCCTTGTGTGACGTATTATCCCGTGTCCGTTAAACCATGCATGGGGCTGTGTGAATACAAAATACTATACGACATAACTAACGACAGAGTATATGCCAGGTCTGTGTTTCGTTGCCTGCCGCATCTCCCACTGGTTTCCTAAGAGGAGACATCGCTCGGAATCACTCACAGGGGGGGGGGGGAGGGGATATCCACAACAAAACCTCTCTCACCAGTTGTGAGTTTGTTTCATGTTTATTCAAGGATGACAACTCACCGAAAAAAACTTACAGAACCACAGAAACACTTACGTTCGTCCCAGTTGTGAGTTTCGTGGTGTGGTTATTTCCAAGTTTGAGATAAACGACTAAAATCCTTCGAAACACACAGGCATGTGTAGGTTTCTCCCCAGTGGAGTTCGTTGTGTGATCTTCAAGGTTGATTAATTGACTTAAAAAACCTTCACACGATATAGTGTGCCCCATAGTTCGGTATACAGGAGTAACAGCTAAACACCTTTAACAAAGACTGGGTTCTCCAGGAGCTTGTGTTCTTTGAAGACTAACTGTAAAGCAGTGTCGGGTTTCCCGTGTGAGTCGGTTTCAAGGTTGATAACAGACTAAAAACCTTTCGAACACCACAGAACACTCATACGGTTTCTCCCCAGTGTGAGT
This sequence comes from Eptatretus atami, assembly GCA_035128595.1. Taxonomy (NCBI): domain Eukaryota; kingdom Metazoa; phylum Chordata; class Myxini; order Myxiniformes; family Myxinidae; genus Eptatretus; species Eptatretus atami. Next base: position 26,591 of record JAXMNL010000614.1, read on the forward strand.
TCGTTTATGTCATTTCAAGTTGATAAGTAACTAAAATCCTTAACACACAAACACGTGTAAGTTCTCCCAGTGTGAGTTCGTGTGTGTGATTGTCAAGGTTGATATTTGACAAGAAAAACCTTCGAACACACAGAACACTCATACGGTTTCTCCCCCAGTGTGAGTTCGGTTTGTGTGGATTTCGAAAAAAGCGGGTTGAAAATTAATTGACTGAAAACCTCTCGAACACACAGAACCACTCATAGGTTTCTCCCCAGTGGAGTCTCGTTTGTTGCTCTCCCGTTGGTTGGAATGATGATTGAAATGATCTTCGTTGAAGAGACTGTTGCAGAGTTCCAAAAAAACGTTTTTCATTGTTCTCTGCAAAGAAAAAGGAACGCCCATTAACTAATCGAGGTCATGATGTGGTTACTGCAAAGATGGTGGGATATCATCATGTCCGGGTTAATTCAATGTGGGGACACGATAGATTTATAAGGACAAAAAAACACAATGGATGGGGACGATGGGGGACATTTAAAGAAAGAAGAAATCCGAATTTGCTGAGTTTTCCATGTTTTGTTTGATTACCATAACCAACAGCAGATTAAACTGAATGGTTATGGTAAACAAAAACACAAAAGAGCAATCAGAGATCACAGACCCTCTCGCCAGGACTAGTTTTTGTCGGTGTTTGTGTAGTTTTTTTGCACAAACACTTCCCAAACGTCGCACAGGGCAAGGATCTTATGTCACCACAAAGAATCAGAAATAATTATATTCTGAGGGAATCCTCCACTGTACATGGAATGTTCTCCCCCGGAGTACATTTCCAAAACCGTAACACTTTACAACTAACAAAGTTAAAATGTGAACATGAAAAAGCACATAGAAAAAAAAAAAACCATAAGGATATCCGCAGTTACATTACCTGTCCCCTGTTACACCTGGTCTTGTCGTCTCTGTGTACCTCACGAGATGATACAGATCCAGAACTTACGGACCCTCTGGGATTGACATTTCGAATCAAAGGGCCGGAGTAGCTTTCGTGCACTGCAAGAGTGAAGAATGAAACGTAAGCTTTCACACGCACACACTTACACACACACTGTGTACACTGTGCACCCAAACAAACTCGTCCTGAGGTGGCCAGGTTCGAAACCCGCTCCGGCACTCCGGCGGCTTGTCCATGTCTCATCTGGGCACGTTTAAAAACGTCGCGGCTGGGCACCGCAGTCTGGGCCACCAGAATTCCCACGTGCTCTCGTTCCCCCAACCATTGAGCTGAGACACGCATTCAAATGCGTCAGGAAAGCCTCTCGACTCCCTTACGCCATCAAAATGTACTAAGGGGATGACACTGTTTTAAAACTCTTCTCCCCATTCTTCCATATCCAATTCCAGGCTCAGGACCAAGGAGCCCCCACCAATGTTGATTTGACTTTGGAGCCTTGATTCCTCAATGTAATTTGAGGTGGGGTCCCCTGAGTCATTTTAATCTCGTCCGCATCTTGCCTAATGGACGACTCACTTCGTCTCGCAGATTCTGTTGGACCCAAGCAACTTCGCCTCAATGTTACTGCCACAATGTTCAGCCGCTCCTGTAAACATCTCATCCACTCTGTCCCATTCAAATGCGGCTCCATCTAGGCCTCTATCTAATTAATGGCCGTCTTGTTCTGCGACACGGGCACCAGGCTTTTTGCACCTCTCAGTCTCAACCACCCACTCGGCACTTACAAATCTTATTTCCTCTTTCTGCCGTTGCTTTGTGGCTCCATGTCCTCGTTTACTTGGTCAATTCTTTTATTTGTGGACCCAATTTCTTCTTTCCAACTTTTCTCCCATTTGACGCTGTTCGACCCTCTTCTATTTTTTCCCAATATTCTTTTCCTCTTTGACTCAAATCCTTCTCGTTTTTGTTTCCATTTTCTAAATTGCATTTGGCGCCACCAATTCCTCTCGATCTTCTCAGTCTGTCTTCAGTCTTCCTTTCCTCCACGTCCCAACTGCGTACCTCCAGTTCCTGTGTCATCTGGTTCACGAAAAAATATTTTCACGAAAAAAATAAGTGACCACTAATTTCGTTTCTGTTGTGTGTCGTCTGTCTGTCTGTATGTCTGTCGTTGTCTACTGTCTGTTCCCGACATAGCTCCGTGGGTTTGATTCCGCTCTGATAAAATTGGTGGGGATGTTTATATCATGATTCTAGTGTGTTTTCCTGAGAATGGGCGTGGTGCGCATTATGGCGGGCCACGCCAAAAAAAAACATGTGTTTTTAGCCGATTTCAATTGCAATTTCTCCTTGGGTTTTGATCGAATCTGGCGGGGTTCGGTATTTGGTTCTAGCCGAATGCACCTTGCAAGCCCCACGGAGCTCAATTTTTCATGTTTCGTCCCAAAGCTCAAGTCACAAGGTCACGAACTTAGAAATTGCGGATTTACATAAAAAATTATCTTCTCCGAGGTTTTGTCGAATCTGCTGGGGGGTTTCGTATTTGGTTATCCCAATGCACCTGCATAGCCCCACGGAGCGTCGATTTTTCAGTTTTCGTCCAAGGTCAAGTCACCAAGGTCACTGAACTTCGAAAATTTGGAATTTTGACATTAAAATCATTACGGACGCCCAAACTTTTGAGAGCTAGGATGACAATATTTTTTATGGCATAATCTTGAGGTCATTCCCTAGCTAAAGTCTTTGAAACCCATTTTGCTCTATCTTTTGAACACCTTGCCAAATGGCGCCCCCTGCAAGTCTGTTTTTACGGCTGACTTCATTTCAAAGTATGGATAAATCCGAGGAGTGCAAATGCATATAGCCTATATGACGTTATTTTGTTCCTGGAATGTTCCAGAGGAAATTTTTGCACCAAAGCGTCATAATCCTTGACCTTTGACCTTTAAAGTTCACAAGGTCAAAATTTTCAAAGTTGTTGGGAATCAACCCCGGTTTTCGACCTTCTTCGACGAAACTAACTCCCAATAAGCTATAGCACGTCCTGTTTCCTTATTTTTAATGTCCACAACACTTGTTTTGTGACCTTTTAAAGGTTATGCAAGGTCAAATTTTGAACGTTGTTGAACGAAACCGGGTTTTCGACATGTTTGCAGCCTAATAAACCTGTCACTCGTACCACATCAGTTGATCATTTTTATAACTTGGTCAAACATTATCACATTGTCTCTCCTTGACTTCTGAAAACAATCTACATCGTCAAATCCGCTTCGTAACCATTCGTCGTCTCAGCTTGTCCTTCTTGCTTAGATTTCCGTTCATTTTCATCAGCTGATACCTTATACATAGTTCCTCCTCTCTAGTTGTTTTTCCCTCCAGATAATCCATTTTCGTTTTAATTTCATTCGCTTCTAGTTCGTCTTTGATCGAATTGCTCAGTGTTTGTTTTCCTTCCATTCATTTTCACCCATCCAATTAGTGTTCGTTTCCATTTTCAGTCAATTCGCACACTTTCAATTCATCAAATTCGCAACACACAGGACAAAGGGTGACAAACGAAAATAAACCCGTGTTGCGCTTTCTCAAATGTACACTGGTTTACTCAGATCCAATGTGGCTCAAAGGTGGGCTGGTCCTACGTACGATCTGTGTGTTGTGTTGACGGAGCTTTTCGTTTCCGAATCGCGGTGTGGCACTTCAAGCCAAAAATTGGCGCTCACGTCGGTTCTTGTTCAACACCATGATGGAGATGAGATGGGTGGCCTGCCATCCATTACACACGTCACCGCAGGCAGAATTAGCGCTTCGCCTTGCTCATGTGACGATGAGTTTGTATCCACACTCTTCCACTAGATTTGGGCGGACTCTAGTGAATGTTGTCGCTGGCCTGCCTCGATCGCTTCTGCTCAAATCTCCTTTACTTGATCTACTCCAGCGTGCAATCTACCCTGCTGCGATCTGCCTTCTTGGGGGGGGACGTGAACTCTATGCCGGAACTTTTGCTTCAGATCTGCTCCTCCGATAGCCTCTCCTTCGACACCGCACCAGCCCGCTCCTGTGTGGTGGAGTGGTTCGACACCGCAGCCGCACCACCCACCGCAAGCCACCACACTGCGCCTTTCGATCCTCCTCTCTTTCGTTATCCTTATTCCCTCCGCCCTCGGTGGCGTGTGGTGCCTCCTCGCCTTCCAAACCCGCGGAGGCGGCGGTCGTGTCTCCTGTAGTGTGTTTCGGGACTCAGTCCCACTACTTACGGGCCCGGGCTTGGATATAAGAAACGATCGGGGAATTCAGAGGGTAATTCACGTTCAGGGACTCATTTTTCACCTACAGTTAACATGCTCGGCCTGAGGCGAGTTTCTGTGAAACTGGTAGAGCGAAGTCGTTCACCCCCATGTGTGTGTCGTACGTGAACTGTCTTGACTGTATGTACATCGAGATTGCTTCCCACCCGTCCACGGACCATGCTACACTCTAACAATCCTAATCTGTACATTGTAATATCTATCTGAGTTATCTATCCCCATTAATCACACACCAACATATTGTTGCGGATCTGGAACCATAAGCAATTCATCATACAGATGTCCCAGAAAGTCAGTTATGTCGTCTGAAGTCAATGTGTCCGATAGTTTCAGTATCCCCGTTCTTGTTCTTGAATTCCGGTTGTTCGAGTGTTCCTCGGGGTGATGATCAAAGGCGTAAGACGAATGCTGATTAATCTTTATTAGGTATTAGCATCTACAAGCCAATAATTAACAACCATCTCCCATCTGCCATAACGCCAGCTGTGGCCCATCACCGATCCAGCCATCCAACACAGCTTTCCTTCTCGCACCCTGACGTTGCCAAGAAAGATCTCGCGGTAGTGTGCGATTATTATTGGATTATTGGGGGACGTGCGGTTTGGAGAGATGGCTCGCTGGGATTGGCGTTGTTGAGAGAGGTTGGTTGTGTGAGGGCGGTGTTGCGGAAGGGAGCGGGTGAGTCTGTGTGATAAGAGAGGTTCGTGTCCTGTTGAGGGGCTGTTACGGTGGCGGATTGGTGGGTTGTGAGCGATGTTGGTCCAATAAAATGAAACGATAGTAAAAGAAAAAACGGCTAATCAGTTTCAGACGAGAGGATTCACATCAGACATCCCATTGAAAGCGTGCGGGACATCGCAAGACATGGAAATACTCAAACAACTAAAATAGTATGTGCACGGTGGGAAATCCTAGTCTGACACTCTATTGGCTACTGTAAGACCTAATATGGTTGCTCCCGTATCCCAGCGTACAAGTATACACACTACACACACATATTAGCACACACACACAACACACCTACAACCACACACACATTAACCACACACACACACACACATTACTAGCACACAGTATTACGACACCATACAAATAAACACGACAAAATTATTACACACATCAATAAGTTATTCACAACAACTATGACAAACAGGTAGTATACACAACATACTACAATACTACACACATAAACATACACACCACTATATACACCACACACTATACACACATACACATACCATCATATACATACACACATATACACACTTATTACAAAACAACATACATACACATCATACACAGATCATACCATAATACACACATTATACACACACATACGACATAGTCACACACTAACAAAACCCACACAACTACACAACATACAACATACAACACATATACACACACATATATCAAGGTAATACCACACCACTACACACTAAACATACACACATTTACACACACATACACACACACATCACACCACATACTACAATATACGTACATTAACATACACACCACACATATACGTTACACACATACTAAAACACACATATACACACACATACACAAGCACACACAGATTGACACACACACTAACCACACACACATATAACGTACACACACCATACATACACATACATATACACACACATACATACACACACATTATACATACACACACATATACACACATTACCATACATACACACACATACATACACATACACACACACATACCCAATCCGCTAGGTCTGACGCAGGGATTCGCTAGGGATCGAAGCGCTGGGATACCGATGCTTTTCATTCTGACCGATCCACCGACGAAGAATTTCATGCCAAGACGTATTGGTTTCAACATACAATTGTTCCTCTGCATGGGCCAAGATTTTTCCTTATTGCGTATTTTGCCAACTGGCACTCCTCATAAAAAAATGACGGTTTAAAAAGATACCACCCTATTTTTGAAGGGACTACCATTTGCAAACAATAAAAGCCTAAATCCAAAATTCGGCTCGAGAAATTTTCGAAATTATCTCGAAGTTGTTTCATTCCGTACTCTTTCTCCAACATTCAAACTGGTGGAAAGTATTGAAAATAGTGAATTGCGGTTTTTCGGCCGCTGTCATAGCAACGAAACTCAAACGCCGCGGCCACACTCCCAGGCCTCATATGGCACCTGTTCGCCCAAGTTTTCATCGCAAATTCGTGGTGCTGGTTTTGTGCTTGGAAGCCTCGCTGTTGCCAGGACACACGCACACACACACACACACCACACACAGACAGAACAGACGGAAAACCCGAACAATGAGGGATACTAGCGAATCCAACCATACACCACAACATACACACCTACACACACACACACACACACACACACACACACCACAACACACACCACACACATTACACACACACACACACACTACATTACACACACAGAGGGAAAAACCCGAACAATTAAGGGATATCTAGCGAATCCAACTACACACACACACACACACCACACATACACACACACACAGACAGGACAGACGGAAAACCCGATCAATAAGGATTATTCTAGCGAATCCAACATACACCACACACACACACACACACACAACACACACAACCACACACACATACATACACACATACATACACACATATACACCACAACATAACTACACACACACATACATACACACACATACATACACCACCACATACATACATTCACTGTGAGAATACCATGTCTCCCCACCAAATATTAGTGTTCCCCCACCACGTCACGTGACTTTTTCAGGTCCCAGGATGCGTTGCGCTTAGCGGCACGTAGGTGCGGCGGACCGCTGTCAGATAGCTGGGCGCCATTGCTGGCAACAGACGGTGGCTCGCAGATCGGGAGTGAAAAAATTATAATCGAGCGCTCCAAATCGCATGTTTAAAAGCGATTTTCAAAGTTGAATTTATCAAGACTCGTCGACAGCAGTTCGCGCTGATCGTTGATAGCTCGTCTAAAAAGGATTAGTTAAAATCGGAGACGAGTGGATCGTATTCCCGGCTCCGTCGAGCGGGAGCCGGTTGAGTTGTACAACCTGTTTTTGGAACTCTATTGTTGCCAAGAGTTCTGCAGGTTTTTGTGCTGTGTTATTTCCATTCTGTCAGCAGCATTTTTGAGATCGAGCCATAAAATATCGTGGCCTACCCCGAGAGGCCGATTTGAAACACAGTAGTGTGTTTTAGTTGCTTCTTCCTGTGTCCATCCACGTGGGCTGCTTTGAAGCTTCGGGAGGACATAACGTCCAGTTATTCCGTGCTGAAGATATTAAACAGCCGGGAGATCAGCGATAAACAATACGACGAACCAATACATTACACACACATACACACACACACATACACACACATAATAACACAGCACAAACACTACTTCACTATCACCATAATACATCACCACAAACATTACAACATACATACTACAACATACATTTACACACTACATATACACACACATACATACACACAACATACTACAACATTATACATACAACACATAAAATACACACACATAGAATTACACACATATACATACATACCACACACATACGAACATTGATACCACACATAATACATCAACATATACACACATTAATACACACACATACATACACATATACACACACCATACATATCGACACATCATATCAAGAAATATAGCAGCAGCGCAACCAACATAGCGGATACTGTACGGTTGTGGAAAAATTCGGATATCCCACGCAATAAGGGCACCTTCGAGGTGAGATATTCTGTAAGTACTGAATGTAGTAGGCACTCAACCCGTTGTTATAGAGTCGATAGTTTTGTATCATCCGGTGGTTCGAACGCTTTGAGTTAGCCCATTTTTCTGATGTCTTCTTCTTATTTTCAAGCCAAACAGCATCTCAACAACCCACGCTGCGATCCCCGAACGAGCCGCACAACCACTACAACTCACGCCACCTCCACCATTCTACGCTACCACAATTCTTCACCACTCGCCATCATAGGCCCCGTGCGGTTACGATCTTCACGGAAGAACAAACAAAACACCAACGATGCTCGGGGGTTTTTCCCGCCTGTTTCTCCCGTTTAAATTCTCCGCGCTCGGTGTGGTGGAAGTGCGATCGAGCCGGGGGTCAAAGGTGGAAAAGGTGGGGCCTTCTTTTTGGGGATAATTCCCTGCGCCCTGAGCCAGAACTGACTCCCCCGGCCCCGCACGGGGCGGGGTGGAGGGGAGAGTGAGAGGCACGCCCCCCTTCCGAGAGGCTTCTCCAGAGGCTCGAAGGGAGCGGAGGCCGAAAACGGTGGCGGAGCGAAGCGGCGGAGCCCCTGCGCTAACAAAGGCGGACAGCACGGGACCTTGAGTTGGAGTTGATGTTGGTTTTCGAGGCTTCCTGTCTCCTAAGAGTTGAGTTGCGTTTTTCGAGGCTTTTCTGTCTCCTAAGAGTTGAGTTGGCTTTTTCGAAGGCTTCCTGTCTCCTAAGAGTGAGTTTCGTTTTTTGGAGGCTTCCTGTTCTCCTAAAGAGGTTGAGTTGGTTTTTCGAGGTTCCTGTCTCCTAAAGAGAGAAAGTGTCTTCGAGGCATTCCTGTCTGCTTGTTTCTTGTCGGGGGAAGAGGTCCTGCGCTCGCGGCTTGCAGCGACCCCCCCATCGTGAACGGAAGTCACTGACGGGAGACGCCGGGCAGCGCCGGTTTGTGAGGTGGAACTGCGCGTCCGACGAGGAGTGCCGGAGAGGTTCGCCGGCCGCGAGAGAGGTCGGGGCCAGGCGCGACCATTTGCTGTACGGTCGTGGGAGAGGACTCACGGCCACGAAAAGGGGAAGTTTCGCCGACTCCTTTCCTTTTCCTTGCTTTTGTGTAAATGCTGTGGTGGCGCTGTCCGTTTCAAGTAGTATTGTTTTAAGTTTGCCGGATGTGTCGGTCTTAGTCGGTTGTAGCTCTGCATTTGCTCTATTGCTTTGACTGTTTTATGTGCATTTTTTCTTTTGCTGTATATACGTGCCTTAGTGCCTTCTGTGTGAAAGAAATGTGCATTGTGTGAACTTGTTTCCCCGTTTCGCTGCGTCCTTTCCCTTTGCTTGAATTTCCATCTTGCATCACGGAAGGGGTTCGTAGTGGGTTCAAAACGCCACCCGGTAATTAATCGGAACCGTCAAGGCCGACGATAACACCGCTCGGTTATCACTGTAGCACGGCAAACGGACCGCTTAAGCGGTTCGTGTCCGGAGGTCGGCCTGGCTGGGTGGTACGATCGCCCGGATCGGACCACTCGCGCACGGGTACTTAGGTAGGTCGAATTTGGCGAGCAACCCATCCTGCGCGGGTGGCGGCAATTGGCACGATCAGTGGTGAGGTAAACCCCACCGTGACTAGCTCCCGGCTGTGTTCCGAGAGGGTCACGACTGAATTGTCCGTTTTCGGTGGGGCGAGGCGGCCCGCCATTCGAGTCGAGCGTCCGATCGCACGCCGGCGGCAGAATTTCCGCAAACAATACACACACATACATATACACACTACACACATCACATACACATACATAGTACACACATACATACACACACATACATACAGATATACACACACATACACACACACACACAACACACACACACATACACACACACATACATACACATTACCAAACACATTAGACATACACACACATATCGGAGAAAAAGTAAAGAACAGAGCTGGAAGCTCAGAGTAGAAGGAAAATCATCCTCCACTGCAAAGTGTATTCTACACATGAGCATTGGGGTCTACGAACAGTGGAGAAGAAAGATTTCAGAACCAATTAAACCAAACAAAGCTGTCAGCTCAAGGCTAAGGGTATCCATGACCGAAATTCAATTCAACAGCATCAAGGAGATAAAGACACTTCACCCAGGAAAGTAGAAGAGGAAATAATAATAAACAAGACAACAGCAATGGAAACATTAAATGATGACCCCAAGGAGAGAGAATCAGCATAAAATTGAAATACTGGAAAATAGGGAAAAATGGCCTCAATATGGGCAATGGGATATTCAAACGAAAAGGTTGTGAGAAAAGAAAGTGAACACCACAGAACAGATATTCTGAAAAGACTATGCCCTGATAAAGGTTAATTTTTAAAAAGACAACCCGAAACTCAAAAAAATAACAAGATCGTACAAGAGGAAAAATTCACAAAGGAAGGTGTACTAAGAGTTAGAGATGAACAAACTGACGAAGGCAATAAGAAATGACCCGGCCAGCTATAAATTGCGACCGACACCAACACCGCATGGAATGATGAGACATTATGTTTGGGGATGGAGAGGTTCCCAGAGCTACCAAAACTCCCAAAGAAAGGAACAACCAACAGAACTCACTGACGTTACACAGAAAATAGGAACAGAGAGGGAAACCAGAAACAGATGAGGATTTCAAATTTAATCACACAACACGAAAACACAAAGTGGGAACAGGTTGTAGAATTTGAATGCAAGAACAAAAACTGAAAACTCCACAAAGGACCAGAGAATGACAGGAGGAAATGTTGCAGCAGCACCTGTAGAGAAAGATCTCCTCAACAGTTATCAACTCAGATTCAAATCACATGTTTACAAAACAAAACAAATAAGAACAACAAATATAGATCACAATGAGGAGAAAAATGGACAACAGAGTGAAGAAGAGGAAGAGGAGGTTACAATGACAGGCCAAAGGCTGGAAGATGAACTTAGCTCATAAAATAGAGGAAATCAAACTAATGTTCACCCAGACAGAACCACGTTCTCCACCGAATAAACAGATTGATGCACTGATTGATTTTCAGGTAAAACAAGTTCATTTTGTTGTTCATTCACCTTTGTTTTGTTTATTAATGTTTTTTAATTTATCATATTCTTGTATCCTTGTGATTGTAAATGATTGATCTGATCTATTTATTCCAGCAGTGTGTGTGTGTGATGTGTGTGTGTGTCTGAGGACGCTGATTTCTCGACAACCATTGGTACCGATCTAATTGAAACTTGCCAGGATATTACTGCGGGACAGTGAGTATGTGCCTTTTCGAGCGCTTTTGATATTAATCGGGACAAGTGGTTTCCCAAGTTATGGCCATTTATTTACCAACCAATAACAGGGACACGTTGCTTGGCGTTTTGCACCCACAGTATCTAATCGTTCTATCAATAATTCCAGCATTCTCTGTTTGTTTGCCTCAAAGTTTTGAAATTAATGGACAAGTGGTTCCCAAGTTATGCGCCAAGTCTAGAGCGCTGTTCCCCATTACCGGGTTATCTCTCTCTTTCACACACATATACTGTATACACACACTTATACATATACTGTACACACACATACACATATACTGTATAAACACACATATACACACACACATACACATATACTGTATAAACACACATGTACACACACATACACTGTATACACACACATATACTGTATAAACACACACACACATATACTGTATAAACACACATATACACACACATATACTGTATAAACACACATATACACAAAACACATATACTGTATACACACACATATACTGTATACACACATATACTGTATACATACATACACATATACTGTATAAACACACATACACACACATATACTGTATAAGCACACATACACACATATACTGTATAAACACACATATACTGTATAAACACACATATACACACACACATATACTGTATACACACACATACACATATACTGTATAAACACACATATACACACACACATATACTGTATACACACACATATACTGTATACACACACATATACTGTATACACACATACACATATACTGTATAAACACACATATACATACACACATATACTGTATACACACACATACACAGATACTGTATAAACACACATATACACACACATACACTGTATACACACACATACACTGTATAAACACATACACATATACTGTATAAACACACATATACACACACACATATTCTGTATAAACACACATATACACACACATATACTGTATACACACTTACACATATACTGTATAAACACACATATACACACACACATATACTGTATACACACATACACATATACTGTATAAACACACATATACACACACATATACTGTATAAACACACATATACACACACACATATACTGTATAAACACACATATACACACACATATACTGTATACACACACATATACTGTATACACACATACACATATACTGTATAAACACACATATACACACACACACATATACTTTATATACACACATACACATATACTGCATAAACACACATATACATACACACATATACTGTATACACACACATACACATATACTGCATAAACACACATATACACACACACACATATACTGTATACACACATACACATCTACTGTATAAAACACATATACTGTATACACACAAACACATACTGTATAAACACATATAAACGAAAAAAAAAACACAATATATAGTGTAATACAACAGACACATACACATATACCGTAGTATAAACACAACACATATAGTAACACAGCGCTGACATAACTGTATAACACACATATACACACAGTATATAACTGTATAAAACATACAATATACCAAAGTCACATGACAATAACTGTTATACACAACACCAACACAAGTATACTGTATACAGCACATAGCATAGCAAATATACTGATAAACACGACATATACAATTACACACACATAGTATTCGTATACACATGCACTACAACCATATACGTATCACAACATATATTTCTATATTATTATTTAAACATCATATCATATACTGTAAAAAATATAACACAGAATACACATACTCTAGTATTAACACTATATACCACACAATAGCTGTATAGGTAACAAAACACATATACGTATATAAAATACACTGACGATGACCATAATACAACACATCCCATATACTGTATAAAACACACATATTACAAAACACCAAACACCACAACGCCTACATATACTGTATAACAACAACTACATACACAATACTGTCAATAAAACAAACAGACATATACACCTCACAAACACAGTACTACTATACGTACCTGCTGTATAACACACACATATACTGTATACAACATAACTCGTAATACACTAACACTTACCATATATGTAAAACACAAACGACACACATACAGAACCATCTGAGATAAACAGATACACCACTATATCTGTAAATACACAACACAAGACACACATACACATATACTGTATAAAAACACATATACACACATATACTGTAAAAACAAACCATATATCCAACAACACACATATACTGAAAAAGCAAAACAAATATAGTAAATCCAGGCAGTATACCACACCACATATACTGTAATAACATACACAACAATACTGTATACACACATGATACACACAATAACTGTATAAAAACACACAAATAACCAACACAC
>JAXMNL010000615.1:1211-13243 GCA_035128595.1 Eptatretus atami
AATGATGTCATAGGTGCCTTCGTTCTGACGTCATAATTGCAAATGTAGAACACCACATCTGATCAGTATGAACATTTTTGAGGGTCATCTCGGGTTAAAATGGAACACAGAAAAAAATTGATGACGTCTTCGGTCACATGATTCGGCAGCCGTATTATTTAAACAAAAAAAACCTTTAAAAATCTTCCTCTGAAGTGGCGTTACCGATAACTCTACGTGCAGAGAAGTGGAAGCAAACACGAACGCTGATTGGTAACTGCCAATCCTTGCAGGGTTACAACCATTTCACAATACTTCACGTGTTTCCGTCCGGATGGATTGACCGCACAAGCCACTTTCCGTTGCCTCGATGCGTACTTAGTGTTGACTTACCATAGCAGGTACAAGCCGTGCCGGATGCCAAGTACACACCAGGAATAACACAAATTATTGGTGCAGAACCTCCAGGAAACGTGTTGTGTGGACTCCCGCCGAACCAATAGGAAAAAAGACAGAACGAGCTGGAACATTTATCATACTAGTGCATTGCCCGTAGGTGCATGCCCGTAGTCGTGCCCGTTAGTTGTGTGCCCGTAGGTGTCAAACAAAACAAAACAAAAAACTTTGCAAACCGCATGCCAGAAACAACCACACAGGCCGTTCCTTCACTCTCCCGTGCCCTACGTGCGGCCGTACATGGCAAAAAAAAAAAACTTTCAAACCGCGTGCCCAGAAACAACAACCACGACAGGCCGGTTCCTTCGTCTCGTAAACGACGACTGGATTGGCATTGTGTTTAATCTATAAAATGCGCATAAGAAATCGAGAATTATAAATACATTGGGGCATTGTGTGTAATTAAAAATCGAGAAAGTACAGAAATCGAGAAAAAGAATACAGTAAGTCGATAAATCAAGAAAAAAATCGAGAAAGAATACAGTAACGTCACTGACTGGATTGGGTATTGGGTTTAAGGAAAATCGAGAAAGAAATCGAGAAATACAGAAATCGAGAAAGAAGAATCGAGAAAGAATACAGTAATCGTCACTATCCGGAAGTGAAGCCTCACGTGTCCGGAAGTTCGCATATGGCAGTTACGATTTTATTCGCAATTTATTCTTAATGGCCAATTATTCAATTTAGCGCCAACGTATTTTGCCTTTTCCCAATGTCATCGCAAGGAAAAAACACAAAAGAAGAGGAAAAGGAGAAAAAAAAACAGTGCAAAAATAATTTACTTCCTGCTTCCGGAGCATACCAGCTAACTCTGAATGTTCCCCAAATTATGCACCGTCTAATATGAAAGATATAATTGGGCCATTGTGTTATCTATAAATGCGCGTAACTAAAAACGAAAATTTAGGAATACACGAAAAAAACGTACAAAAAATAATTTACTTCCGTGGTTCGGAGCATACCAGCACTCTGATGTTCCCGAAATTTATACACTGTCTAATATGAAAACATCATAACTTTGGGCCATGTGTTTATCTATAAATGCGCATAACTAATCGAGAAATATTAGAATTACACGAAAAAAAAAACCGTGCAAAAAAATAATTTACTGCCTGGTTCGGAGCATACAGCACTCTGATGTTCCCGAAATTTATAACCGTCTAATATGAAAACCGATTCATAAACTTGGGCCATTGTGTTTATCTATAAAGCGGCTATAAGAAATCGAGAAATTATAGAATACACAGTCAATCACTCTCCGGAAGCCCGTACTTTAACCCGTAATGGGAACGCGGCTGAGGTTCCCTTCCCCATCGGCCATGCCCACGCAAAACAGACGTTGTCTTGCCATTGCTTTGGTAAAATAAATGGCCATAACTTGGAAGCCACTTGTCCATTAATATCAAACCTTGAAAAAGGCACATCCTCAGTTCCCCATCAATAACCTTGGAAGTTCAATTAATTGGACCAGAGGTTGTCGAGAAACAGCGGTCACACACACACACACACACACACACACCACACACACACACACAACAGACGACACACAGACCACTGCTGGAATTTATAGATAGATAAAACAGTTTATTGATAATTATGGTGAGGAAAGGCATGTGGCCACAGATAATAAAAGTTTTAATACAAGAGCAATGTCACAGCATGGATTCATGGGTAAGCAAAAGAAATTTTCAATATTTACAAGAGGACAGAGTGTGGGAAGTCACCCATACAGATAACTTACACATTCTTAAAACTACACTAACATGACACTTGTTCCCCGGAAAAGAAAAAAATATTTTGCTCCGGGAATTATTTCATCTTTATCCAGCCTCTCCAGTTACTAGTGTGTTTCACAGTTATGTTGGTCCTCGATTCGAGGACGCTATAGCCCGCGGATGATCGACGATCTTGTGGAAGATCACAACCAAAGAAGGGCGGGAGAGCGAACACCCTGGGGATCCAACGAGCGCTTCCATGGAGGAGGACACACGTCGATCCGGAAGTCCTCCGTCCCTCACACAGCGGGTCCATGGTCGGTTTCACCCGAGGACGAGGAGCCCGGTACCCGTACGTGACGTTCACCTCCGAACCACATCTTGTTCTTCCTGAAAGTTTCGTTTTATTACGGATTGTTTTGTGTTTCAAATCCTGTTGTGAAAGTGAAGGTCCGAGTCCGAGTTCGTTCGATGATTCGTTCCTCCCGTACGAAGTTGAACACAAACTCATTCTCATGTTCACACAGTAGTTTATTGTTTTATAAGATAATTATAATAACAAGGAGGTGCCTGGATCGCCAAATGTTGTGTTTTGACCCGTTCGACCTTGACATCAACATTCGGATAAAGTATGTAAATAAAAAAAATAGATTAACAACACAAACAGAGAACCGGACAGTTTGTAAAGAAGTTGTTTATAATGATTTGTAAAGAGAACGGGTACACAAGCGCGTGTGACGATGTAAAATCCTCTTGTTACGACATAAACCGACCTCCTCGTCAATCACTTGTTCACAGGTACGAACAGGAGTCACAGTTCATTCTGGGAAACAAGAGAAGAAGAGTCGGCGGTTCACATGGGTGCCAAATAAGGGGGGGGGGGGGGGAATGTGAATCCAAACTGTTTTGATTGCGAAGAGAATGTGTGTGTGTTCGATTAATTGGTGCGAGTGAGGTGTGACAATCAGGAGCCCTGAAAGGACTGTGGTGCTTGTGTTATTGTTCGTGCGTCCAGAAGGAATGAGGTGAACGGAGATAGAGGAGAAGGTTTGTGTAATCAGTGTGTTGGACGACGTGACAGGAACCTCTTGCTGGATCTGTCCTCTGCCTGGTGTTGGACTTCGCTCACTTGTGGCTGTTCCCAGACACCAGCCCGTGTGGTCTCTCCATTCCCAGTGTTCTTTTTCCTGGAACTCTTGGGTTCACACTTTTAGAAGCCCCATCTCCTAACCGCACATCTCCATCCTAATCACTGCACTCGTTCACACACCGTAGCACCACCCCATTTCCCTCCCTCTTTCCCCCCGAAGCGACTGGGTTCAGCTGGTCCGTCGGCCGCTCCAGTATTCTGAGGTTGAATCCACTCGAGCTGTCTCTATCTTTTTTGCTTTCTAATTTCCTCGGGTGTGTCTGATGGCGCCTTTCTGTTAGTGTAAGTTAAGAATGTGTAAGTTATCTGTATGGGTGAGCTCCACACTCTGTCCTCTTTCTAAATACTTGCATTTTTTTGCTTCACCCCATGAATCCATGCTGTAGACATTGCTCTTGTATTAAAACCTTTTATTATTGTGCCACATGCCCTTTCCTCCCATATTATTAATAAACTGCTTATCTAATCTATAATTCCAGCCGTGTCTGTGTGTCTTCTGTAGTGTGTTGTGTGTGTGTGTGTGTGTGTGTGTGTGTGGGTGTGACCGCTGTTTCTCGACAAACCTCTGGTCCAATCTAATTGAAACTTGCCAGGGTATATTGCTGGGGGACCTGAGGATGTTCCTTTACAACTGTTTGATATTAATCGACAATGACTTCCCAAGTTCATGGCCATTTATTTTACCAAACCAATGGCAAGACACGTTGTTGCGGTGGCATGGCCGAAATTGGGAAGGAACCTCAGCCGCGTCCCCATTACGGGTTACAACTACGGGCTCCGGGAGAGTGATGACTTCGTGTATATCTAATAATTTCTCGATTTCTTATGCGCTTTATAGATAAACACAATGGCCCAAGTTATGATCGTTTTCATATAGACGGTTATAAATTTCGGGAACATCAGAGTGCTGGTATGCTCCGAACCAGGAAGTAAATATTTTTTTGCACGTTTTTTTTTCGTGTATTCTAATAATTTCTCGATTAGTTATGCCATTTATAGATAAACACAATGGCCCAAGGTTATGGATCGTTTTACATAGTAGACGTGTATAAATTTCGGGAACATCGAGTGCTGTATGCTCCGAACCAGAAGTTAAATTATTTTTTTGTACGTTTTTTTTCGGTATTTCTAATAATTCTCGATTAGTTACGCGCATTTATAGATAAACACAATTGGCCCAAGTTAATGATCGTTTCAATTAGACTCGTTGCATAAATTTGGGAACATCAGAGTTTAGCTGGTATTGCTCCGAAGCAGAAGTAAATTATTTTTTGCACGTTTTTTTTTCTCCTCTTTTCTCTTCTCTTTGTGTTTTTCCTGGATGACATGCGGAAAAGGCAAATACGTTGGCGCTAATTGATAATTGGCCATTTTAAGAATAATGCGAATAATCGTAACTGCCTATGCGAACTACACATACACACTTCCGGATAGTTGACGCATTACTGCATTCTTTCTCGATTCTTTCTTTCTCGATTTCTGTACTTTCTCGTTTCTTTTCTCGCATTTCTAAAACCCAAACCCCAATCCAGTCAGTGACGCATTACTGTATTCTTTCTCGATTTTTTTCTTGAGTTATCGAGCTTACTGATTTTTCTTTTCGATTTCTGTACGTTCTCGATTTTATTTAAACCCAAGGGGGGGCCCCAATTATTCTAATTAATTTCTCGATTTCTTATTGCGCATTTATAGATAAACACAATGCCCCAATCCAGTCGTTCGTTTACGAGAGCGAAGGAACGGCCCTGTTGTTGTTGTTTCTGGCACGCGGTTGAAAGTTTTTTTTTTTGCATGTACGGCCACGCACTACGGGCACGGGGAATGAAGAACGCCTGTGTGGTTGTTTCTGGCAATGCGTTTGAAAGTTTTTTGTTTTGTTTTGTTTGCACCTACGGGCACCACCTACTGGGCACGCACCTACGGGGCATGCACCTACGGGCATGCACTAGTATGATAAATGTTCCCAGCTCGTTTCTGTCTTTTCCATATTGGTTCGGCGGAGTCCACACCACCGTTCTCCTGGAGGTTCTGCACCAATAATTTGCTGTTTAATTACTGGTGTGTTATTGGCAACTCCGCACGGGCTGTACCTGCTATGGTAAGTCACACAAGTACCATCGGTGGCACGGAATTGGCTTGGTGCGAGTCAATCCACCGAAACGGAAACACGTGAAGTATTGTGAAATGGTTTGTAACCCTGCAAGGATTGGCAGTACCATCAGCGTTCGTGTTTGCTTCGCAACTTCTCTGCCGTAGAGTTATCGTACCCGGCGGCTCAAAACGGACATCGGTGAGGACCCGGGCTTCCCCTCGTCACCGAGCCTTGAAACCCCGGAATCCGCAACATATTAAAACAAAGTTGTCTTTTGGAACACCCTGTAGATCTTTCACTATCTTCGTTTTTGGCCTTATTATTGCATTGGTTAAAGGATAAGTTTAAGTTATCCTGGTTAATTTGAGTAAAGTTATCTGATGAATTGGTCGGTGACATGTGTGATTGTGACAATCTTGATTTAATCATGTTGAAGTAAAAATTTTTTTTAATGATGTTTTTTTTTTCAGTTCATGTTGTGAAAGTAAAGATCAAGTCTGAGATCGTGGATGAATCGTCCTCTTCAAGGACAAGGTGTGAACCTATTTTAATCATTAAAAACTGGTGTGGACTGGCTCGCTGCGCTCGCCTCGTCCACAGTCGTTTGCAGAGACTGGCGTCACAGATTTACTGTGTTGTCATTGATGTACACCAATCATCATCCAAACATTTATTTCTTCAATTTATTTTAATATTGTGATATAAATATTCGTTACGAATTTCGCACACCAGCGTGCGATTGGCCAACGTAACTCCAAATCGCGACGCGTCGCACCGCGAACGAAAATTCGGTCGTGACCCTCCTGGAAACTTACCGCCAGGAGGCTAGCCACGGGTGGGGGTTTAACGCTCACCACAACCCAGTCCGCATTCTACCCGCGGCGAAATTAGGGTGAACGGTCGAATGTCGATTATAACCTAGACCCGCCGGGTAGCGTACCGGAGTTGTTTACCACGCCGCAGGTCGACTCCGGACACGAACGCTTAAGCGGCTCGTTCCATGCTGCAGGGATAAACCGAGCGGAGTTATCGTCGACCTCGACGTTCGTGATTATTTATTGGGTGTCTACACCCACTACCAATCCCTTACGTGATGCAAGATGAAACTTTCAAACAAGTTCAAACGGGAAACAGTTCAACAAGCAAGCACTTTATTTCACACACACACAGGGCAAGCACTTTATTCACAGCCATACAAAAAATGCACAATATAAACAAGTCAAAGCAAGAACAATACGCAGAGTTACTTACCGAATAACGCAATGTACAAGCACTTCTACGGGTTTACTTAATAGACCGGCGCCACACATACACTTACACCAAAAGCCAAAGAATACACAAGCCACCCTCACAGGCAAGGAGGGCAGACAGGTCGTTGGACCAAATGAACGTAGGGACCTGGGTGATCGCGCCAGGTCCACGAGACCGAAGTCGGTCTTACCCGCGCCCTCGTGGCGCATGAGGCGGGCAAGCCGCAATGTCCGCGTAACGCGCCTGACTCCGTGCCCCTGGTATGGTCGTGAGCTCCTCAGGCGTGCGTTTGCGCAAGGCACGTGTTGGTCGGTCGACACCACGGTTGGGTTGGGGATATGGACGGGGGTTACCGGCCGCTAATTCAGCGTGGATGGCGGGGGGGGGGGGGGAATTGTTGATGCTCGGTTGGGAAGAGGAATGGCGGACGCTCCGCTCCCGCTAGCGTTAGGCTCGCGGACTGCACGACTCCGGCGAACTTCTCGCCCCCTGAGTCCTCTTCCGCGTCCCTGCTTCACGCCGCGACTCGTCCCTCACCTTCCACTCGAGCTTCCGTCCCTTCGCCGTCTGAGCCCGCAAACACACAACTTAGCTCCACGATTCCGACTGCGCACTTCTGCACCCTTTCTGCACACACGAGCTGCTTGTTCTCGCCGTCTTTATAGACCGGGGGAGGAGCTTGTATGCGATTCTGCGGATCAAAACGCGCTTGGAGGCGGGCCACGCCAACCCGACGCTTCAAGCCATTGGTCGGGCAAAAGGGCGTGAGCCTCTCCCGATCCGAATTTCCCTCTTGTTAAGGCACGCATTCACAGCGCGTCGGAGGCGGGGCATGCACCGATGCTCAGTCATGGATGGAAGAAAAGGGGCGTGAAGCCTTTTCCTGATCCGTTTCTTCCTCCTAAAAAGGATCCATGTGCACTCGTGACTTGATGCTTGGCAAGAATCATCCGAACGGGCCCTGGACAGCACGACGATTGGTGTTGGACTAGGTGGTGTGTGTTGTTGGTTGTGAAGGAGAAAGGTGATAGTTGGTGGGGGGTTTGCTGTGGTGGTTTGGTTGTTGGTGGGGTCGTTGGGAATGGCGGTGAAGCGATGTTTGCGGATGGGAGTTTTTGAAGGGAGGTAAAGAGGCCAAAGGTGGTGATGTTTGAGTGTTGGCCGCATTAATGGGTCCAAAAATAACGATAGAGAAATAAAAATGGCGAACTTCAAAGCGTGCAGCCCGGATTGAATCACACATATTCCCTCTAAACAACAGGTGGACTTAACTACACATGAACTTATCGATATATCAACCTGAGAACCTTTCTGGTGTATTCTAAATTATCCACAGCCGTAACATATTAACTTTGAATTATTTCATTTGTGATGGAAGAAGGTCAAGTGGTAAGAGTCTCAGCGTCTTAATCTGTCTGAAGGGTTTAACGGGTCTAAATGTGTTAAGATCGAAGGGTGTCTTTTGGGTCTTCAGCTCTTTATGGGTCTTTGGGTGAGTCAGCTGTTTTGGGTTATTGGGTCTTATGTTCTTCGGGGTCTCTGGGTCATATGAATTAGATGACATGGACATGTGGACGTACAGTTTCTTTATAAATCCCAGATACTAGTGTTGAGTTTTGGTTGAACCTGTGTCCATTAAGAGTGCATTTAATTAAACTTTTTAAAAGTTGAATTTCTCACTCAAAGTTAACAGTCACGTAATCGGTCATCACAAGATATTTTCCTTGCCGAGGAGAGGGTTTGTGTTTGGGTCCGTTGTTTGTCTGTTTCTTGTCTGTTTGTCCGCATAGAACTTTTGTGGTCTTTCTCGCAACCGCATTGTCGGATTGAGACGAAATTTTACCTTCGGTGGCTACTCATGGTAGATGTTTTATATCATAATTATGACGTCATAGGTCACGTGGTGTGGTCAGACATGTTGGAAAGACAAGCGTTGGATCTCTATCTCTGAAACCGCACCAAGGAAAAATTAAACTTCACACAAGCAGTACTCCTCCATGGAGGAATAAGATGTGATTTATAATATGCTTCATGCAGGTGCCTTCGTCTGACGTCATAATTGCATTGTAGAACACCACATCTGATCAGTATGAAATTTTTGAGGGTCATCTGGGCTAAAATGGACACAGAAAAAAAAGATGACGTCATTGTCACATGATTCGGCAGCCGTATTGTTTAAACAAAAACCTTTAAAAAATCTTCCTCTGAAGTGGCTTGAACAGATGAGGCACAACTTGTACTCCGTTTGACCGCCTGATCCATGAGGAAAAAAGGTTCATCTTATATGTCAAGTCACTCTGGGCACCATTTGATTTACCTACCGAGCCGCACAAAATCTTCCCAGAAAGCTGGACAAAATCGAGAGGAAACTTCACAAAAATGCCCCAAGTCATGGGTGTACAAGTTTGTTGAGGGAATAATTAAATCGGTCACGATGGTTTACAACCATATTGGATTGTAAGAGAAATATTAAATAATGTTTTCCTGGAACCGCTTTATCAATCTAACGTCCGCCAACATTGAATTAACCTGACACTGATTGTATCTGGGGAGAAGCCGAAACTTCACATTTATGATCAGTCGTAATGGGGAATAATGTATGTTTAAATTTCAACTTGAGCGGACGCATGGTCTGGAGGCAGATTTATTTAATTTTTTGACTTTGTGGTGTTTTTTTTTCTTTTTAATAATAAGTTCACTTGGGTGTCCATGATGTGTTGAGAGTAGAGAGTAGCAGCTGAAATGTAATCCATTCCAGGTTCCCCTGATAACTCATGTTTGCTTTTTTGCTTGTTCGGGTTCCTTCTGATTTCTCCAATGCAGGACTCGAACCTGTTGTGTTCCCATTGAATTTAATTATTTTACATCCATTTCTAAATTCAATTGAATAATTAATAATTTAATGGAAAATAAACTGCCACTTATAACTGCTGGCAGTGATGACCGGTACCCAGACATGTCCGCCTTTGACACAACATAGGACTTAAATCATAGTCGCAAAGTTTTCGCATTGATAGGATAAGCGTGCCAGAGAAACATTTATTTAAATAGTGATACAAACACAGGCCTGCTTCGAGACAGCGCGGAAACAGACGAGTTACGAACGGCAAGCACAAAGCGTCAATTTCGTATTTACTGGCTACAGATTCAAATAATTAAATAATTCTGGCTGCCAAACCGCGTTGACCGATCAAGGTTGAAATTTTAAACGTTTGTTTCAAGTCGGCTAAATATATAAATGTGAAATTTCGCATATATAGAAGCAGCGCCGTTCCAGAGTAACATTAATAATATTTACCTTCAATCCAAGATGGCGGCTCAAACCATGTGATTGTGAAGTCATGTTTTTACCACGTGTGCATACACGATGGCAGATGCATAATGCAAATTTTTGCTTCGATAGGTTAAGCAGTTCCAGAGAAAACATTATTTAATATTTTCTTAAATCCAACATGGCTGCCCAAACCCTGGGCCCGATCCGTTGAAATTTCAAACTTCATTTCCACATGACAGTTCCATCACATCGTGATGATTTCATATTTATTGATACAGTAGTTCCAGAGTAAACATTAATTTAATTTTTCCTTCAATCCATTATGGCTGCCAAAGTTGTGTTCGTCCTCAAAAGGGGGGATGAGAACTTTTTATCGCTAATGGAGAGGCTGGTCATAGTGGTGGAGCTTCGCCTGGATCTGTTCAGCCGTTCAGAGAAAAGACCATTTAAAGTTATTATTCTTCAATCCAAGATGGGCTGACGAACCAGTGACCTATGACAGCACAAATTTATATTTCTGCTTCCAACTGGGAATTGGAACACGTTTGTGTGAAAAGTTTTTTCGTGTTAATCGAGTAAAGGTGCGTTTTTCTATTGCCAAGATGCCGCCAACCATGTGATGTGTGACGTCATAATTTTTACCACGCGTTGCACACACAATGGTAGATGATAATTGCCCAAATTTTCGATCGTTAGGTTAAGCGGTTCCAGAGAAAACATTATTTAATATTTTTCTTAAATCCAACATGGCGGCAAACCATGTGACTTATCAATTCGAAATTAACAAACTTATATCGCCTACCTGTTTCCGAATTAGTTGTGAAATCTCCCCTTCATCGGACCAGCGCTTTGGAGAAAGATGTGTGAAGGTTTAGGTTTTTTCAGATGGCCACCAAAACCATGTGACAATCAAGAAGAAATTCACAAACTGAGAAAGGAAAGGAACTCATGGGCAATATATCTGTAAAGTTTCGTTCTCGATTCTGTCTTTCCGTTCTGGAGAAGAGATTTTAAAATTATTCATTTTTCAATCCAAGATGGCTGCCGAACCATGTGACCTATAATATCATAAATTTAAATTCTGCGTTTCCAATCGTCGACCCGAACAAGTTTGTGAGTTTCGTGTAAAATCGGATAAGGTTCTATTTTTCTATCCAAAGTGGGCCGCCCAAACCATGTGACGTCTGTTATGAGGTAAAAATAGTTTTACCCTGTATGCAGACTTGAGGGGAGAAGGCACTTGCAAATTTTCGCTTCGATGGGTTAAAGGAATTCCAGAAAACATTATTTAATATTTTTCCTTTAAATCCAACATGCGGCCAAAGCATGTGACCTATCAATTCGAAATTAACAAACTTACATCGCATACATTTCCCGAATTATAGTTGTGAAATCTCTCCTTCATCGACCAGCGCTTCTGCGAGAAGAAAGATGTTTGAAGGTTTTAGGTTTTTCAAGATGGCCGCCAAACCATGTGACCTATCAAGACGAAATTAACGAACTTGAAAAAAGGACCTCTTGGCGAATATATCTGTAAAGTTTCGCCTCAAATCTGTCCAGCCGTTCTGGAGAAGATTTTTTTTAAAAAAACATTAAAAACAGATGGGCGGCCGGAATTACGTTTCTCGATGACGTCAGGAAAAACATTTTCGCCCCGTGACTTTAGGAGTAGATGACGCACAAAAAATTTCAGATTTTCCTATGCGCGTTCTACTTGACGAATTTTCACCGGTATATCGTCACCTATGACTCACGAAAAATCACCACGTGTTCCCCATATAGCTTAGTAAAATGTATGAAGCGAAAATTTTTCCATTGCACGGTTTCAGGAGATACGAGTCCAAGTTTATCGTTTTTTTCAAGATGGCGCCCGCAACACGTGACCAATGACGTCATAATTATAAACTGAGTGTTTGCTATCAAAAAAAGATACATACTTAGTGGAAATTTCGTTGTCGATTCGGACTTAGCGTTCCAGAAAAATGATTTTAAAGCGAAAAAAAAGGGTGCAAAATGCCGGCGGAAAAGCAATAATAATAATGTATAATGCCGTAATAATTAATAAACAGAAGAAAAACAATAGGGTTACCTGTAACTCCACAGGGGTACCCTAAT
>JAXMNL010000615.1:20868-39169 GCA_035128595.1 Eptatretus atami
CTTACTGTGCGTTGTGTGTTACCTCTTATACCTCGGCAAGGTATACAAAAAAACAAACTTGTTGAAGAAAAAAAAATCCAAATACTTAACAATTACAATCCTCTCCGTCGATGTTTCCAGCGTTAATTTTCTTTTCACAGGTTGTCGCCATTAACAAACACATTACAAGTACAGTGTACCTCTACTTACGAATGTCTCTACATACATGTGTTCAGGTTACGAACGCCTGAACGGGAAATATTGCCTATTACGAAGGCGTTTCAGGATACGAAGTCAAAAATACAGTACAGTACGCGCTGCTATTCGCCGTCCCAGAGTTTCCCGAACGTAAACAAAACTTGTAGCTGCTCTGCATTGGCTATCGCCTAAAAATCTGCCTGGCAAACCCTTTGCGTATGCGTGTACCCAGCATGCTCTTCGTGTCCCCGTCCCGCTCTGTAAATATAGTTATTACTGTATACAGTCTATGGCTGCTACGAAGTGCTCGGACAGGTTACAGTAACAGTACGCGTGTGGATTACAGTAACTTTTATTCACCAATGGACCCCAAGAAAGCAATGAAGAAAAGTGGAACAAGGAGAAAAGAAGAAGAAAGAGTTTTCTGGCCATACAAACAAAGCAAGAGATAATAGAAAGTATGAAAAGGGATGCGTTTGATTGATCTCGCAAAAGAATATGGCCTAATATATCTACGATCGGCACGATAAAAAAAAAGCCAGCCCTAAAAACTACGGCACTTCCAAAGGCCTCTCTGTCATTCCAAGAGAGGTCGCAGTGAACGATGAGATGAGAGGTTTTACTCGTGTGGATAAAGGAGAAAGAGATCGCTGGTGACACAGTGACGAGGCCATAATTTGCGCAAAGGCAACGCCATCTTCACTGACCTCGTGAAGGAGGATACAGGCGAGGAATTCGGCGCAAGGACTACACCCAGGAGTTAAGGCATCGCGTGGGTGGTTCGAGAAGTTTAAAAGGAGGACTCGGACTTCACTCTGTTCTTCGCCATGGCGAGGCATGTACGCCGACACGAAGCGGCCGGCGAATTTGTGCAAAAATTCAAACAATTGATGATCGAGAAGCCTACGTTGCACAGCAAGTTTTTAATGTGACGACGAAGAGCTGCAGGAATTGGAGGTGATGCAACACACCGCGGTGCAGGAGGAGTTCAAAAGAGGACGGGAGGAGGAGGAGGAGGCAGCCATTATTCCATCAGCCCAAATCAAAAGACATTTTAGAAAATTCCATGAAGGTCTCGGAATTGTTGAAAAGAATCACCCGGAAAAAAGTGTTCACAAGTCGGGCTATCGCCACATGACGATTCGCCTCGCGCATTCCCACGGATTGTTAAAAGCCGGCAAAAGGCGACGTCATTGGATAACAATTCTTCAACGAAACGCGAGGCAAAAACACTGCTGAATAGAAGACAGTAAACACAGAGCCAAAAAGTAACGAGAATAGCCAGTTGAAAGGTAATGATATTTTTATTTCCTTTATTCTTTGTTTTTACATATTGCTCTCGTTTTATGTTATTGTGCGGTAATCTTAATCTTTAAATGGTATTGTTTCATTGTATGATGGCATTTTTATGATTTATTAAAAAAATGTCCGAATTTTGCGGGGCTTGGAACGGCATTAGCGATTACATTCATAAGGCGTCTCTACTTACGAAGTTTCATACGAAACTACTCCCAAACGAATAAATTCGTAAGTGAGGTTACACTGTATTCAATGCAAAACCAGCCTCGCTGCAAGGAACTACAACAACAACACCATCGCTCCTCAGGGTCGATGCTGAAGTTAAATACGATCTCTTCACGTACAAACATCATGCAGCCGAGAGAGATAAGACACGCAACAAATACAACAAATGGTTTGGCAGCCATATTGGATTTACCCTAAAACCTTTAAAAATACACTACTCAAAAGAAGTCCTGGCAAGGGTCTGCAATCTCTGATTGTTCTTTTTATTGTTCCCATCAGTTTTTTATTTTCACCACTTTTCCCTCCATCCTCCATCTATCCCTCCCAACTCTACCCTTATCATATACCCAACCTGTCCCACCAGTTGCTCCGAATCCGTCCATAACCTTTTGAAATACTGTGCTCAAAGACAAGCAACAGACAGGGGTGAAAACATAAAACGTCCGTCCAAACTTCAGTGGTGGAGTAACTACTCGCTGAGTGACATAACGGCCTGCTCCTTATCACTGTCTACCACTCGATAATTCACTCACTTATTTTATCTCGACCTTCATCATCTTAAACATCTCCATTCATTATCTCCTCGTAACCGCCTCCTTTCTAGTGAATTAAAGCCCTTGTCTCCTTCAGCCGCCCTCATAGCTGAGTTCTCGCTCGGCCCGGAATCCAATCGCAGTACCCTGCCACAGAACCCTCCTCTCTGGCATCTATGTCCTTCCTGAGTTGTAGTGACCAGAACTTGCACACAACAGTGTGGATGTGGCCTTCACTAAATTCCTAGACAGTGTTAACACCAGCCTGCTTTTGATTGCGGGTACCTCCACCACCAAAGTGGATGGAGGTTATGTGTTCACCGCTGTCTGTTTGTTGCGTTTGGTTTGCTTGTCTGTGAGCAGAGATGTCTCAAAAAGTTGTAGGCACGGATTTCGCACAAACCTTGTGGACAGATGTGTGTGACGAGGATGAATCGATTCTATTAGATGATCTGGATTTATACACGGCCTATCAAGTGGGATACAAAATGTAAACTGTTCAGCCTGCGAGGTATGCCGGCTCTTGTGAGTTTGCCATTCGAGTTATTAATTATTATCTTATCATTATTATGTCATTGTCATTATCATTATTTCATTGGGATGTAATTTATACACTACTTACTTTCGCGCAGATAAACAAACAAAGAACCATACATGTTCGTACTTAGCACGATACTTGCAAAATCACCCGCCCCAAAAAAAATAAAAAAATTAAAAAATAAAGGTTGCCATGGTTAATAGTTCCATTTCATCAATAGCCATTTCATGAAGATTAAAATTGAAGATGTCATCAAAGCTCAGGCATCGGATGAAAGTGGATTTTTTTCAGATAAATTGATAATTTAGAAGTTTGAACCTTGAGTTGACCTTGCCTCAAAAATAGTTGCTTTCCCCAATTA
Organism: Eptatretus atami; assembly: GCA_035128595.1. Lineage (NCBI taxonomy): Eukaryota > Metazoa > Chordata > Myxini > Myxiniformes > Myxinidae > Eptatretus > Eptatretus atami. The sequence goes on from JAXMNL010000615.1 coordinate 24,002, forward strand.
ATTTCGCATGATGACAAATGCTGTTTAATCTCAAGTCGAATCGGATAAAAAATAAATTGGACGATTTTTTCCAGCATGAAGAATTGATTTTAGAAGTTTGACCTTGAGTTGACTTTTGACCGTGTGACCTCAAAAGTAATTGGGCTTCCCAAATCAGAGACCGGATATGCAAATCCTTGTTCAACTTTCAAGCAATGGGATGAAAAAATGACGATTTTAGAAATCTGACCTCGAAGACGACCTTTGACCCTCAAACTCGATAGCCTTCTCAGTTTGTGACTAACCTCACTAAAGTAATACATTTAAGCCATCGGTAAAATTGTGACTGTCGGGTATTGACAAACAAAGACAGAATAAACAAAGTTCGACCGACCAATTAACTTGCAAATCTTCGATTTTGAAAATAAACAAACGGAAATTGTCCCGGATTAGTACCGAATCGACTGATTAGAAATGCTGGTGTTCTGTGTAACAAGGCAACTTGTGAGGACAGCTTTTGCTTGAGGCTTCGAGTTCGAGTAGCATGACATGACAGCTGCCCACTCCTACAGTCAAGTCGAAAGGACTGCGGGGAAAGATTGTTGTGCGACATGATGCCTCTGAGCCAATGGACAGCTTTGGTCAGTCTTGGAATGCAGACTCTGTTAACCTGGTTTACGGGGTGACCTTGTGTTCGATACGATATATAAGGTGAGCGGTGAGCCATTCGAGGGGAGGGAGGACTTGAGATGTGAAACCCAGAGATTTCCAGATGTGAAAGCGAGCTGTGCGTGCAGGGCGGGCTGCGTTGGCTGCGAGCGCTCGTCCACAGAGTGCGCACGGTTGGACACAGACCAAGTCGAACCTACTGCATCTTTGCGGAAGCGCGTTCATCCTTGCCGGCTGTCGTGATACTGCGGGATTCATCGGCTTACTGCGGTGATTACGGACGCCACCCTCGCGGGGACGCTCGCCAGCACGAGGCGTGCCGGGCCGCTTTTCACTTCGCAAGCATCCGTGCGCCATCTTGGCACCACCCACGCGTTGCTTCGAAAATTGCAAAACACCGACTTTGACAAACAACTCGTATCCAATCGAAGGTTGCATCGACGGAATGCTGGGCGAGCTTTATACAGTCATGAGTGTTTCTTTGAAATCATGTTGTGATGCGAATCTTCATTAATTTTGATATTAGCATTGACAGGTAAACAGAAGTGATTAATAAATTATTCATGTCGTGCGCTCGTTTCACCCGGTAAACAATGACGGAGTTTTCAAACTTTTCTGCCACGCACCCCTTTGGGAGTCGGGGCACTCGCTCTTGACGCACGGAGGGGAACGTGGCAAGGACAAACAAACCATGACAGACCCAGCTTTGAGGGAAAGTAACGAAGATCCTCAATGTCGAACGAGTTTTCGTCTCCACTGGACAGAAAAGAGGAACGAGTGAAAGCTCTCAACTTCCTGTGCCCGTGACAACAGTATTTGTCGCCAAATTCACACAATACAAAGTTATATAAGTTGCGGTCACTGTGACTGTGTGATAACACGACATTGCCTTCCTTCTGTCCACCATCGATGTAAACGCGGTACTTACGCGGTACAGTGTCCTGGGGAAATTGAGTGTTGGCCTGCTCCGTGATAAAGAACGCGTTAGGGTGGGATGATCAACGACGGCTTTTGGCCTTCTGCGATCACGTCGAGTAACGGGGAAGAGAAACACTTCGTCTCAAAATTCTCATATGCTGGAATGAGAATAAAAATTCTCATATCTGGATGAGAATTAAAAATTCTCATATTTCGTTCTGGAGATGACGTCAACGGGTCACGTGACTGAGGTTCGCTGAACTTCCACTTTTTTGAGGGGCGGGGGCATAGAAAGTTGTGAAAAGCACTTACAAAATGTTAACACCTAAAAACAACGAAGGTTTAAAAGTGTGTAAAACACCTTATCGTGCACGTGACCCCCTACACAACCAGGTGTCCAAAAGATCTGATCTGGGTGTGGTTTAGGATAGTAACATCAACACTCCAATCAAAAAGCAGATGAATCGAGGAAATCCACCCACGTGCAATCACAAAACACACTTTTGGAGATTAAATTCATAGAGTAATCAATAATGATGAATGATTGATGCAAAACAACGATTATTTCCATTGACAACACAAAGGAAAAAAAAAACAACAATGGGTTAATTACTTTTTAAATTTATTTCGTTTCTTATTTAACGAGTTCACCCACTCCCGTCGTTGTTACATATCTGTCTGGGTATATAGATTCCGATAGATCGTCGGCTTCGGATCCCGTGTAGTCATTGGAGGGAAGCGATGAGCATTTCATGCGCGAAGAACGTCGGGTTCCTCCCTTTCAGTTTCGCCTTTAAACAGGCAGGAGAAGAAAAAACGACTGTTGAAACAAGTAATCGCATGTGATTTATTTTTTTGACGTCATAGGTTGGCTTCTGAATTGTACATCAATAATTACATACGTCAACGGCTTTATCTGATCAGCATGAAAATTTTTGAGGGTAATCCCGCCGCTAAATTGTATGGACGGGGGGGGGGGGGGGGGAAGAATTTGATGACTTCATCGGTCACGTGTTTGCTAGCCTTTAAAAATATTTTTAACAGAAAAACTTTCTAAAATCTCCGAAACGGCGAAACAGATACGAGACGAAACTTTACAGGTATGATCGCCTATCATCGAGGAACAAATTTTCTCCACTTATGACTCATAGGTCATGTTTTAGCAGCTATGAATTTTCTTTGGAAGAACAAAACCTTAAAAATCCTCTGTTTCGCGAACGGCTTGACAGAATCGACGGGGAAACTTCACCCACATGTTCCCAAGCCTGATGCATACCAAGGTGCTCACGAATATTTCATAGGGTCACATGGTCTGCACCATATTGAATTGTACAAAAACCTTAAAAAAAATTATTTCTCTTGGAATCCCCCGCTTCATCAACCTACATGAAACTCCAAGTTACGATGTAGGAGTCATGGAGAAGAATATATTGGTGCGGTTCTCGGAACCACATGCACACAACAGATTAGTTGAGCCCGAGTCAGTTAATGCCATTTGATATACGTGCAGACAGAGCCCTTCCTTTTGTGTAGGGGAGCACAAGGAGGTGCGTTCGATGGGATATTAGTTTATTAAATCATTTTTCCCCTCCATTCCACTTCCCACTCTTCCTCTTTCACTGCCTGAGGTAAAAATCTGCCTGCCTTGCCCCTCGTCTCGGCTCGTCACCATAACCATTGCACCAGCCTCGACCGAAACCAGGCAAATTGCAGCGAGTCACGCGTAAGTGGCGGGCTGCCACAGCGCGTCTAGCCGAGGCCCGCGCCCAGGCTGGCGGACTCACGTGAGGGATCACGGGCTGCGACCACGGAGCCAGTCGGAGCGCCCGACTCGGTGATGACATTCATATTCGGCATGGGCCCCCTCCCCGGCTTCCGGGGGCCCGATAAAAGACGGAGAGGTCCCTCCGTAGAGAATTGGAGTGTGTGTGTTCATGCCTGTGTCTCCTGTCCCGACTCCGCCCACTTCTCGCCTTGACGGCCCGCCTCCTGTTCCTCGGCTCGCCCACACGACGTCGAACGCCTCCTGTTGCCTCGGCTCTGCCCACCCGACGTCGAACCGGCCTCCTGTTCCTCGACTCCGCCCACGTTTCGCGCCTCCTGTTCCTCGGCTCCGCCCACACGACGTCTAACCGCTCCTGTTCCTCGGCTCCGCCCACACGATGTCGAACGTTGCTCCTGTTCCTTCGGCTCCACCCAACCACGACGTCGAACCGCCTCCTGTTTCCTCGGCTCCGCCCACACGATGTTCGAACTGCCTCTGTTCCGCGGCTTCCACCCACACGACGTCGAACGCGCCTCCTGTTCCTCGGCTCCGCCCCACGATGCTTGGAACCGCCTCCTGTTCCTCGGGCTCCGCCCCACGATGTTGAACGCCTCCTGTTCCTCGGCTCCGCCCACCACGACGTCGAACCGCTCCGGTCTCGACTTCCGCCCACGCCTCTCCTTGACGGCGCCGCTCCTGCTTCTCGGCTCCGCCCAACGATGTTGAACACGCCTCCTGTCCTCGACTCCGCCCACGTCTCGCCTTGAACGGCCCGCCTCCTGTTTCCTCGGCTCCGCCCCACGATGGTGACCGCCTCCTGTCACTCGACTTCCGCCCAAGCGTCTCGCCTTGACGCGCCCCGGGGCCTCCTGTCTCGCTCCGCCCAACACGACGTTCCGCAACCGCCTCCTGTCCTCGGCTCCGCCTACACGGACGTCGAAACCGCCTCCTGTCCTCGGCTCCGCCTACACGACGTCGAACCGCCTTCCTTGTTCCTCGGCTCCGCCCACACGACGTCGACCGCCTTCCTGTTCCTCGGCTCCGCCTACACGACGTCGAACCGCCTCCTGCCTCTCGACCCACCTACCTGTCCGCCTACTTGCTCCACCTCGCCCTCTGGACTCCTTCCCTTCCCTCTGAATAACGACGGGTAGATTGTTTCCTCCAGGTGACCAGAGGCCGGATTCTCCAATTGATATTCTGTGATTCCGGTTTTGGCTCGAGTTGTAATATTAATCTCCATTCATTTTATTCAGATTTAACGGTTTGGTCGTTTTTCGCGTGACACGATCAATTAATTAGTTTCTTCTTTGTTTCGCGGTCACGTGACTTGGGACGCGCGAATCTGCCGCGGAGGAAACCGCGATTCGATGATTTCGTGATCACGTGGTTGTTATCTTTGCCGGAATAATTTCGGCCTCTCCAGTCACGTGTTCAGTGTTCCTCGAGTTCGAGGACGATGCGGCGTGATCCGAGATCTCTGTGTGCGAAAAGATCACAAAGCGAAACACCCAGGGATCACGAGCGTCTTCCTGGAGGACACACGGTCGATCCTAGAGTCCGTCCCTCACACAGCGGGTCCATGTCGGTTCACCCGAGGACGAGGAGGCCCGCGACCGGTACGTGACGTTTCACTCCCGGACCGACATCTGGTTTCTTCCTGAAGTTTCGTTTTATTTCACGGATTTGTTTGTTGTTCAGATCCTGTTGTGAAAGTGAAGGTCGTAGTCGAGTGTCGTCGTGATTTCGTTCCCTCCGTACGAAGCGTTGGAACCACAAACTCATTCTCATGTTCACACAGTCGTTTATTGTTATATAATGATATTATTATAACAAACGAGGAGGTTCTTGTGATCCCCAAATGTTTGTGGACCGCCGTTCGACCTCGAGACCATCAACATCTCAGGCGATCAAAGTAATGTAAATCAAAAAAATAGAATTAACCAACACAAACAGAAACCGGACAGTTGGTAAGAAGTTGTTATATATGATTTGTAAGAGAACGTACACACAAGCGGTGTGACGACTGTCAATCCTATGTCCGAACATAAACCGGCCTCCTCGTATTCACTTGTCACAAGGTACGACAGGAGGACAGTCATCTGGTGTAAACAGAGAAAGAAGAAGTCGGGGTTCACAGGGGTCCATAAGGGGGGGGGGGATGTGCCAATGCAAAAACTGTTTTGAGAGTGCGAAGGGAGAATGTTTGTGGTGTATAGATTGATTGGTGTGAGTGGATGGTGTGACAATCAGTGAGGCCCTGAAAGGACCGGTTGGTGCTCTGTTGATTGTTCGGTGCGTCCAGAGGGAATGAGGTGGAAACAGAGATAGTAGGAGAAGTTATGTGAAGTTCAGGTGTGTTTGACGACGTGACCAGGAAACTCTCTGCTGGATCTTCCTTCTGCTGGTGTTTGACTTCGCTCACTTGTGCTTGTCTCTCCAGACACCAGGCCCGTTGGTCTCTCCATTCCCAGGTTGTACTTTGTCGGGACTCTGGTTCACACTTTAGAATCCCATTCTACTCCACAGACGCGCAAGCCTCTTCTCATTTTTTTTTTTTTCCCTTCTCTAAACAGTTGTCTTGCACCTCAGGTTGCTGTTTGCTTTGTCACCTCACCTACTCATTCAGGCACAGTTAGACACCCCATTCCCTCCTTTTCCTCCACCGAAGCGACTGGGTGTCATTGCTGGGTCGCTCCCGCTCCTGGTTTCTTAGAGGCTTACAATCACCTCGAGCATTCGCTATTTTCTTGCTATTCTAATTTCCTTGGGTGGAGTCTGATGGCGCTGTTCGTGTTAGTGTAAGTTAAGAATGTTGGAAGTTATCTGTTCGGTGATCAACACACTGTCCTCTTGTAAATACTTGTGCATTCTTTTTGCCTCACCCATGAATCCATGCTGGTAGACATGGCTCTTGTTATTAAAACTTATATTGTGCACATGCCCTTCCCTCGCCATAATTTATAATAAACCTCTTATATGCTAAGTTGTACCCAGCGTTCTGTATTTTCTGTTGCGTTCAGCGTAGTCCACACAACACGTCTCTCCTGAAGTCTGTTCCCACTAATTGCTCTTATTAGCTGGTGCGGTCACTTGCAGCTCCCCTCAGCTGTACCTCATACAAGTCTAACACAAGTACGCTTCGAGGGCCACGCGAACTCACTTGTGCGGTCAATCCCACCGGAAACGGGAACACTGGAAATGGTGTAATCCTGCCAGAATTTGTAATAACCAATCAGCGTTGCGTGGTTGCTTAGCAACCTGTCTGCACGTGGAGTAACCTGTTGCCCGGCGTGCATCAGGAACGGGCATTCGGAGGGACACGAGGCTTCCCTCGTCGCGAGCCTCGAACCCGGATCCGCAACAATATTAAAAACCAAAGTGTCTTTTTGGAACACCCTGTAGATCTTTCACCATACATCGTTTGGCTTATTCGTTGTATCTGCTAAAGGATAAGTTTCAGTTAACCTGGTTTATTTTTGGGAGTAAGTTAACTGATGAATTGGTGACAGTGTGATTGTGACAATATCTTGATTCAATCATGTTTGGAAGTTGATTTTATTTTTTAATGATTTTTTTTTCAATCATGTGGGAAAGTGAAGATCAAGTCTGAGTCGTGGATGAATCGCCTCTCAGGACAAAGGTGTGAACCTTGATTTTTATCATAAACTTACGTGCGACCGGCTCACAACGCTCCACCTCTCCACACGTCGTTCAGAGACTGACGTCACAGATTTACTGTTGTTGTCATGATACACCACTATCATCCAAATATTTTATTTTATACCAATTTTTTTGGTAATATTGGTGATATTTATTATATTTACTTAATTTCATGTGATGCTAAGAAGGTCCAGTTGGTCAAGGGCTCAGCTGTCTTATCTGTCTGAAGGGTAAGGGGTCTAAATGCGTGTTTCAAAGTCTGAGGGTCTTTTGGGGTCTTCAGCGTCTTTTTGGCGTCTTTGGGTGGTTCAGGTTTTGGGAGGTATTTGGTCTTATGGTCTTCGGAGGTCTTCTGGTCATATGTGAATATAATGACCAGCACAGGTGACGTACAGTTTTCTTATAATCCCAAGATATCTGTGTTTGGGGCTTTGGTTTGAACCTGTGCTTAAAGTGCATTAAATTAATTGTTTTTCCATTTAGCATAGTCTCGCTCAGAGTTCACATCATCATAATCGTATCACAAGATATTTTAAACCTTCGCCGAAGGAGAGGGTATTGTGTTTGGGTCCGGACAAATCTTCTTGCTCCGACAAATTGTGTTTGACAAAAATCTTCTCCAGAACAGCGGACAAATCGAGAGGAAACTTCACAAAATGTTCCCCAAGTCATGGGGTGTACAAGTTTGTAGAGGAATAATTGATCGCGTCACATTGGCTTTTGACAGCCATATTGGATTGAAGAGAAATATTATAATGTTTTCTCTGGAACCGCTTTATTCAATCTAACGTCCCCAACATTTGAATTAACCTGACACTGCATTGTATCTGGGAGAAGCCGAAACTTCACATTTAAGATCAGTTCATACTGGGGAATGTATTGTTCGAATTCGCGCCGCCGGCGTGCGATCGCGCCACGGGAACTCGAATCGCGGCACGTCGACCACCGGACGGACAATTCAGTTGAACCCTCTCGGAACAACGCGGGAGCTAGTCACGGGGGCGTCTTTTACGACCTCACCACAATCGTGCCAATCGCCACCGCGTAGGATAGGGTTGTTCCCAAATCGACCTCCCTAAGTACCTACGCGGTGGTTAATTCCGGGCGATCGTAACCTCGCCGCAGGGCGACTTCGGACACGAACCGCTTAAGCGTATCGTTCCGTACTGCAGAGATAACCGAGCGGATTATCGTCGACCTCGAACGGTTTCAGATTAGTTACGGGAACTTACACCCATCTACCAATCTCTAAGCGCGATGGCGGATGGAGAGTCAATAAAAGAAAGGAGACGAAGCAAGCCGGGACAGTTCAACAAGCCCAAGCACTTTATTCACAGCACAACCAACAACCAAAGCAAGCATGTATAAGTTCATGTCACCAAGCAACAATAAATAAAAAGGCATATCCAAGCACAAAAGAAACAGTAAAAAAAGAGATACTACGACTAAGACCGACACACCGGCAAACACGTACGCAGTTTCACTTAACAGACGGCGCCCACCACAAGCATTTACACAAAAGCAAAGGAGAAGAAAGAAGTCGCGACTTCCTTTTCGTGGCTGGGTGAGTCCCTCTCCCACGACCCGTCAGCCTGGTCGCGCCTGAGGCCCCGACCTCTCTCGCGCGCCGCGAACCCTCTCGCACTCCTCGTCCGGACGCGCAGGTTCACCTCACAACGGCGCTGCCGCGTGTCCCGTCCGGCCTCCGTTGACAGGCTGCTGCCAAGCCGCCGAGCGCAGGACCTCATCCCCCGACAGACAAGCAGCCGCCAAGAAGAAGATGACGTCCAGCCCAGAAAGCTCAAACAACCGAAGAACACAGGAACTCGTCGAGACGAAGAGACCAGGAAAAAGCCCGCGAAAAAAGAAGGGCCTCGAAATACCTTTCAACTACTCAAGGTCCGTTGCTGTCGCCTTTTGTAGCGCGGGCTCCGCCCTTCGCTCCGCCCCGTTTTCGGCCCCGCCTCCCTTCGAGCTTCTTGAGAAGCCTCCGAAGGGGCGCGTGCCCTCGCCGCTCCCCCACCCCGCCCCGTGCGGGGGCCGGGGGAGTCAGTTTTGGCTCGGGCCAGGGAATTATTCCCCCAAAAGAGGCCCCCACCCCTTTTCTCACCTTTGACCCCCGCTCGGATCGCACTCCACCACACGATGCGAGAGAGTTCTAGATGGGAAACAGGCGGGAAAAACCCCCGTAGCATCGTTGGTGGTTTTTGTTCTTCCGCTGGTGGCCCGACGGGGTTATTGAATGGGAATGGCGAAGATTGGTTGCGTAGGTGGTGTGAGGTGGGGCGTGTCGTTAGTGTGGTTGGCGCTGTGGTGGGGATGCGTGGTTGTTGAGATGCTGTTTGTTTGAAATAAAAAGATAGAACAGAAAAATGACTAACTCAAAAGGTCGCAGCCCGGATGGATCACATAAATTCCCTTCTATACAACGGGTTTGGGCTAACTATACATGGACTTATCGAGATATCTTCACCTTGAGGAATCTTTATGGTTGTCATGCGAATTTTCTACAACCGTAACAGTATGTTTTAAAATTTCAACTGAAGCGGACGCATGTTCTGGCAGCCAGATTTATTAATTATTTGTCGTGAGTGGTTTTTTGTTGTTGTTTTTTTAACCTGGTGTTTAAAAAAATAAGGTTCACTTGGGTGTTCCTGATCGTATTGAGCGGGTAGAGGAGTTGCAGTGAATGTGAATCCTATCCAGGTTTCCTCCTGATGACTTCATGTTTGCTTTTTGCTTGTTTAAGGTTCCTTCTGATTTCTCCAATGCCAGACTCGAACCTGTTTGTGTTCTTCCATTGAATTTAATTTATTTGTTTAATCCGCATTCTAAAATTCATTGAATTAATAATATAATCGAAATAATTCATGGTCAGGGTCAAGGTGTCTGATCAAACGGGGTGCATCAAAGCGGGACGTCTTGGTACCCCGGTCATCACTGCCAGCAGTTATAAAGTGGCATTGCAAATTACCTCTTATTAATGCGATAACCACACCAGTACACAAACACCACACAGAGTCACCACACAAAAAACTCCTGGTGAGTGTCTGCACTCTGAATTTGCTCGTTTTCGTGTTTTATTTTGGCATCGTCATCTGAGTTCATCTTGGCTGGTTGCGTTATTGGCAATCGTTCAAACATGTTAAACTAGCAAAACATCGATTTCTCTTCCTTTAAAAGAAAGTCAACATGAATTCACTTGACACTGATTATTATCTGCACAATTCTTTGCAGTGAACACAATCAGTTGAGGAATTAGTTTTGGAATGGGGTGGGGTTTTCCTTTTTTTTTCTTTGCCAGAGAACAAAAAGCAAATCCGTTTCTTTTCCCAAACTCTGCCACAGTTCTTCAACAAAGAAGATCATTTTCATTCCAGCATTCCACAACGGGGCAACAACAAACGAACTCCACTGGGAGACGCGGTTACAAATGTTTCTGTGTGTTCTAATGGATTGTCGTTGGTTATCAAACTTGAAATCCACAACTAACCCACACTGGGAGAAACCGTACAAATGTTCTGTGTGTTCTAAAGGATTTTAGTCGTTATCACCTTTGAATGGACACAAACGAAACTCAACACTGGGAGATCCATACAAAGTTCTGTCGTGTTGTAGGATTTTACGTTGTTATCGACCTGGAATAGTCACAACGACTCCACACTGGGGAGAAAAACCGTACAAATGTTCTGTGTGTGAAGGAGTTTCGTTGGATTATTCAAGCTTGAATAGACACAAACGAACTCACGCTGGGGGGATCCAAACCAAATGTTCCGCGTGTTGTAGGATTTTCGTTGGTTATTCAAGCTTGATAGTCACAAACAAACTCACATGGGGAGATACCGTACAAGATGTTCTGCTGGTGTAAGGATTGTTCGTTGGTTATCAAGCTTGAATAGACACAAACGAACTCACACTGGTAGAACACCGATACGAGTGTTTCTGGGTGTTTGTCAGGATTCGTCAATATATCAAACTTGGAAAGTCCACAAACTAACCTCACACTGGGAAGAAACCGTACAAATTTCTGTGTGTCTAATGGAGTTTTAGTCAGTTATCAACCTTGAAATCCACAAACGAACTCACACTGGGAAAACCGTTACAAAATGTTCTGTGTGTTCTAAGATTTTCGTCATATAATCAAACTTTGGGAAAGTCCACAAACTAACCCACATGGGGCAGAAACCGTACAAATGTCTGTGTGTCGAAGGATTTTCGGTCAGTTATTCAACCTGAAAATCCACAAACGAACTCACATCTGCGGGAGAAACCGTTACAAGTGTTCTGTGTGGTTCGAAGGATTTTAGTGCAGTTATCAACCTTGAAAATCCACAAACGAACTCACACTGGGAGAAACCGTACAAATGTTCTGTGTGTTCTAAGGATTTTCGTTGGTTTCCGACCTTTGAATAGTTCACACACGAACTCACACTGGGTAGAATTCCAAACAAATGTTCTGTGTGTTGTAAGGAATTTTTCGTTGGTTATCAAACTTGAATAGTCCACAAACAAACTCACGCTGGGGGAGAAACTGTTCGATTTGCCTGCGTGTGTAAGGATTTTAGTCGGTTGATCAAACTTGAATTAGTCACAAACTAACTCACCACTGGGTGTCGAAGCCTGAAAAGTGTTCTGTGTTGTTATTTTTTTCATGAGTTATCAGCTTGAATAACATAAACAAACTCACACTGGTGAGAGTTTGGGTTGTCGATAGCTCTCCTGTGATGATTTCTGAGTGATGGCAGAAAACCGGTGGCGATTAAGCAAGCCAGTGAGGAGAAAGCTGAGGATGGAGAAACTCAACCCTGGCATCTACCTTCCTGGTACAGTCCTCCTTCTGAGTGTCATCGGGAACCCCCCTGTCAAGCAGCCGAGGCTCCTGCGGCCTCTTGTGCGAAAAACAAAATAGTGGCTGGCACAAAAATAGCCACCCCTCTCCGGCCTTTGTTCCCCCATCTCCCATCCTTCCGTCTGTGGTCCTGTCCCCCTATTTGCTCAGGGCTCAATGATCCCGCCAAAAAACCCCCTTCTGGGAAAACGCCAAAATAAGAATACTGCTACACTTCACTCTTATCATTCCTCTTTTTCCCCACTGCTGGAACAAACTCACACACTCTGTTCAATCCCACCCTCCAGTCTTCAAACATCTTGTTCACACCAATTTATCTCCCTCATCCAAAACCTTCATTCTTTCTACCCAGTAATGCACCCAAACACCTCTTTCAAATTCCTGTTTTCCTTCCTGAAAGTCCCTTAGTCCATCATGTCCTCTTGTATTCCCATGTTTCCGACCCCATTCCCGCTCTCCGTTCCACAGATCTCCATGATGTCTCTGTTCCACCACTGTTTTGTCTTCTCTCCCTCCCCTCATTGTCTCATCCCCCTTACTGGTGCAGTTGGTTTACACTCTTAATAGCCTCGACGAAGGATTACCAAAAACAACTAAATTGAGAAAAAAATTCAAAATCACTTAACAATTCAATCTCTCCGTCGAGTCCAGCTTTAATTTTTTTCACAGTTCGCCATAACACAACAACACATTACAAATATTTCAATGCAAAACTCAGCCTTCGCTTGAAGGATACACAACAACACACCATCGCTCCATCAGGTCGATAATGAAGGTTACGTTACGAATCTCTTACATCGTACAAACATCATGGAGCCGAGAGGTAAATAGAGACACGCACCAATACAACAAATGTTTGCAGCCATATTGGGATTTATCCCAAAAAACCCATAAAATACACCATCAAAAGAAGTCCTGGCAAGGGTCCTGCAATCTCGATTTGCTCTTTCGTTCTGCCATCAGTTTTTTATTTTCACCACTTTTCCTCCATCCATCTATCTCCACTACCCTCTGTTCATGTATTCAAAATAATAAAAAAATACAACAGTGTAAGATTAAAGCTCATCTACCACGCACTGACCATTCATTCATCGGACCATACCTGTGCAGAGTGTTGATGCTGCTTAAGCAGTGTCCTTTGGCTATTGGACAATCCTGGACGTTCACACTCCAACACAGGATACGCAAGCTGGCACTCATTTTGCGACCCCAGAAGGATGATAGGAGAGTCAACCCCACCTGGTATTAATTCAACAGCAAAGCAGGATTTGAACTCAGGTCCCGGGATCTCAAGCCACCACCCTAACCATGAAGCCAACACCATTCATGATCTAAATCCACCAGTGAGAATGTTTCCAAATTTGGGGTATCAACATGAGCGAGGGAAGAGATGATTAAAATTTGGAGTCAAGGCAATCACGTGGACTGTAACTGGTACAAAATGGCGGTTCCGTAAATCCTTCCAACATCTTATTCTCCACACTCACATTGAGAAGGATACAAATTGGGTCCAAAACCAGCAGCGGATCAGGTAACCTCCAGGTCTGGTGGTCCTATTTCTTTTCCCCCAGTTCACATTTCAGAGGGGGAGGGGAGAGACTGAGAAGAGAGAGAGAGGGGGAAAAGACATAGGAGGAAGAGAGGGGAGAGAGATGGAGATAGTCGTGGGAGCAGAGAGAGGAAGACGGAGGGAGCAGAGGAGTAGACAGAGAAAGAGAAAGAAAAACAACTCGAACGAGACCAACATGAGATGATTCTAACTCCAGTGTGATGAATGCATTCATGATTTTACAAAGGGCTCATGACCTTGATCTGTTCAATCTAAAGTTGAAATCAGTTCATCTGTTATTATTAATCCGTACGTTTTATGAAAAGAACGTTGGAAAACAGAGCTCGTTGGTGTCATTGTTGGAAGCATACCACTCGAAGCCTGGGAGGGTGGTAGTTTGTCACCCTGGCTGAGTCACACAAAGACATTAAAAACACACGGTTCTGCTTCCTTGCTTGACGTCACATGTATAAGGATTAAGAACATGGCCAAACAACCATAGGTTTGTTTAAATAAGAGGGCAGCCTTTGATGTGCCTCGAAGCCTCCCCTCCGTCAAACGTTCCTTTTAGGAAATATGCTGTTACGGTTTCTCGGAACCGTTGGCATTACAACATACAGGTGTCCCAAGTCAGTTATTCCATTAGTATACGTGCAGAATAGAGTGGCCATTCCTTGTGTAGTAGTGGAGGGAGTAGTGACACATGGGGGTCGACATAGTGCTGCATGGCTTTTGTAGGATTACTAAATCATTTCTTCTCACATTTTATTTGTATTTCCCGCTTTTTTTGATCCCACGTACCTTCATCTCGTTACTACCCTCGTCTCGTCTCCTTAAGCCCAAAATCCCGACGGGCACTTTGGGTCTGGACAAGCGCGTCCCCGTCTTTCCCGCGTCTACAGGAGACTCGTTTTCTGAGGCAGAATCCCGAGGTTCGTTATCGTAGCTGCGCCACTATTTCAACCTTCCCGAAACCCAGACACGGCGGTGTGGGCGGTCCTCACACAGTGTCTGGCCGAAACCCCGCCCAGAAAGGCGGACCACATGAAGGCCCCGGTCCAATCTGGACGGACAATGACGTCGCTTTGGCCATGGGCTCCACCCGAACTCCGTATCTTAAATACGGGACAATCCCAGAGTTGAGTTCGATGCGAGGAGGCTGAGTGGATGTGAGGCGAAGGTTGTCATTGGATTTGAAAGGTCACGTTGGTTTTTGAAAGGGGAAGTCGGGCGTCGGTGGATGCGAAGGCACCTCGCCAAGCCACCTAATCTGGTCCTGCCTACTGCTCATCTCTCCGCCTCTTGGACTCACGCCAGACACATTACCACACGTGCGGCTGTTGGACCAAACCAACACAACCTTTTCGGAAACCGCACCACCGAGCATTCCCTTCCCCCGAAACGCTCAGGTACGAAAACTGTAACCTTCAACTCCCTCCCTCTGGCTGCCAAAAGTCCTTTGCCTTCTTTGGGGTTTATTTTTCTGAGTGTGTGCTCTGAGAGTGTTTGGCACCTGTCCGTTAATCAGCTGATAGATCTTCATTGTTGTAATTGTTGCTTAAATAATGCCCGCCGTCAAGTCTGCACTGTGTCCGCCTTTTGTAAGTTGCTTGATAAATTGCCGCCTGGGCCCCACACCTCTCTCATCTTTTCCCCGCATTCATACCGAATAATTCCCTATTTCTTTGCCACATGCTTTTCCTCGCTTATGTAATAAATAATTTGTGGAAAATGTTCCCAGTTCGTTTTTGTCTTTTTCCTCCATTGGTTCCAGCA
>JAXMNL010000616.1:10155-25211 GCA_035128595.1 Eptatretus atami
TTATTCTGCCAAGGGAGCCACCCAGCGATCCCAGCCATGGAGCATTCCGCAGTGCAACGGGCACAGAGCCATGAGCAAAACTGGCACCTGGCCGAGACAAATTTGTGAGGTGCATAACAAATACAGGCGAATCCGGAGAAATGTCAGGAGGGTTAGGTAAGTATAATATAACCATAATAATTATAAGCACAGGACGACTTTATATGGAAAGCCCCTGGGTAAGTTGGTAGAAGGAGTATTAAAAAATGGAGTTAGGTTCCCTATGTTTTATAATAGTAGCTATGGTATATATGTTGTACGGTAAGGAATGTACCCCTCCGCAGCATCCATGGTTGTGGAAATCTCCTGTCACGGCACCCATCATCGTTGTCGCGCGAGTTTATGACACTCACCGGGGGGCTCGACCATGTAAGATGTAGCGCTAAGAGTACCCATCTGCAGGGAGACCATTCTGAGAGCTGTATTGGGCCTCCGACAGTCCAGCGATGCTAGACATGTTATTTAGCCCTCCAAACCGTTTGTATCGCCCTTGTATAGGTACTCCTTCTCAGGATAGGGACTGAAGGGCTGCACCGAGTTAGGCTAGGAGACACGACCAGGCGTTGAAGCCAGACAGAGACAGATAAAGGGGGTTACGGGAGACGAATTTATAATGGGGCTGGAAAGATAACAAGAAAAATAAACACTAAAATAAGATGGGGTCTTGGAGAATGATTTGTGTTATGTACAAACCAACATGGAGTGGTGTATCTGAGGCGAGGTAGACATGTCCAAAGGAATAGGCTATTGGAAGGGAAGTCAGTAGGGTAGGTCTCGAGCCGCCTCCCGAACGATCGGCATCGCCTGCATCCCTCTCACCAATCACTCTCTTGAACAAACGAGAACACAGAGGCTGAGCCAGCTTCACCTGCTCACCGCCTGCCCGTTTTGCTATGCACTCCAACAACCCACGCCAATCCGAACGGCCTGTGCCGCCCTTGCCTGCCTGCCTCTGCCTTGACCCCCCGCATGCCTGCTAGCCCTTCTTAACCCCTCTTTTGCACTTTAGACCGGGCGGCCAACCACCTTTCAACACACCATCCACATACACCAATAGTGTTCCAGGATCACGCAGGCAGAGCTGCAAGGGACTGCCCTGTAGGCAGCCGACACCACGGACTGCATATTGAGCAGCCGCGTCGCACCCCCGTATGCATCCCATAACATCCACCATCATGCACCACGGAGGACTGCATTGAGTGCAGCCGCGTGCACCGCATTCATTTTTTGTTTGCTTGCGATCGGCCCATCAGTGTTCTGCAGGGACTGCCCTGCAGGCAGCCGCACACGGGGGACTGCTTGTCGCAGCCCGTGCATGTTTCGCGCTTTGGTTTCATAGGGCCTAAGACTGCATTGGCGGGCACATTGACTGTCTATACTGCATCGTCATGACCAGAGACTGCATTGGCAGCCTGGCTCCTGCTTCAAATGCCTGTGGATGGCCAATTAAACCGCACGGTTGGGTGAGTTGCCTCAGCAAGCTGAAGACATAGAACAAGGTTCGTGACAGACAAAGGGGCCTTCTTCGAACAGGCCACCGAAGACACCGGACCTTCAGCTGCGGAGCGCTCACCTCAATCCGTATTAATTGCTATGTCCCTTTTATGTCTCCACAAAGTCCATCCGTCCTGGGCCATGGTGTTAGTGTAATTTATAAGGTTAGGTAATAAGGTAAATGTGTAAATGATTGCTCCCTGCATGTTTGTCGTAGCGCGTGCAATTTATCGTTAAGTATCGTCTGCATCGAGTGAGTTTTGTTTAGTTGTTAGCTCAGCCGTAGGTTATTTTACTTTTGGGACACGGATATTACACCAAATGTCGCACTCAGGATCCGAAAGATAAATCGTACAAGAGGGAAACTTACACATGGAAAGGCGACACGAAAATTGAGACTCTCGGGAACGAGTCGTAAAAAGGGAGGGGTAGTGTTTAGCGGCTGTGGAATCACAGACACCATTAGCGTCCTTAAGACAGTTATGTCGATAAGTTGTGTTCATATAATTTCCCCACCGATGTTACGGGCATTATTCGTGTGCAGGGCTGTGATACTTAGTAGCCTTTTTCTTTTGCTATCTTTATTTTGGACACACACGCCTCTCAACAACCACAACCACACTACCACAACCAGCATCTCAAACACCACCACACCACAAACAATCTCACACACCACCGCCGCACTTCACAACAACCACCTTCAACCCACAACGACATCTCCTCGCCAATCTCCTAAACCCACATAAAACTCAACAACGAACAACCAAGCGGCCCTCACCTACATCAAATGGCAAACCGCCCTGCCATCTTTGCATCGCAGCCAAACGGCGAAAATTCCCATCAGGAACAACCATCTCTGCCCCACCAGAGGGCGGTTATCACTGCGGGGACCCGTATTCTCGTTGCGAGGTAAGCGTCGTCATGATTTCACCCATCCCCGCTCGCCCATCGGCAAAGTACCGAGACTTCCAGCGAAATTCGGATCAAAAAGATAAAACCAGAGGAGCACGAGAGCGCCAAGCGGCCAGAGCGGGTCAGAGGTGAGAGAGATCGAAGATCAAACACCTCGCCTCACGGCCCCCACCCAATATAAGAGGCGCTGCAGAAGACCGCCAAGCCGAGGGAGTTGTGTGGAGTCGCGTGGGAGCTGGGTCAGTCTGGAGTCTGGAGTCTGCAGTCGGTGAGGAGCTGGAGAAGAGCGAGGAGCTGGAGCTAGGAGCGCGGCCTGCCGTGCGACAGTGGTCGCTGGAGAAGGGGGGCCGTTTGGCAGAGGAGTCGCAACTCAGCGGGCATGATTACGGTCGCGAGGTGATCGGTGCCCCGGGACAGGTCCAAACCCGAACCTGACTCAACGGGCGGGCGCGTAAGCCAGAGCATCAACTCTGAAAGAAGCAAAGGCCCGCTATCGCTTCCCTGAGCGCTGTTCTCGACTAGGCCTGACCCTTTGTACGGGGCCGCACGACTGACCGGCCTCCATTCGCCCGAGCCGCCGGTCACCGCCGCTGCCCGTGTGACGGGACGTCGAAAGACGCCCCTAGCCCCGATGTCGCGCACGACTAGGCGACAGGTTCAACCCCCAGTGCTGGTCCTCTTGCCGATCTTTCTCCGTCTCGACACAACAGCTCCGTTGACTTATAAAGACGCCTCACGAGGCTGCAGTTCTGCCCCCCTTGGCGCCTCCTTATCTGGTGCGCCTTTTCTGGTGCATTAGATGATTTGGGGAGAGCGCCACCGATCGCAAGTACCGAACCTCGGAGTCCGAGGGCATGTGGTGAGGTCACATAAAAAGGAGGGTGAAGACGGAATGAGTAGTGCGTTGGTCTTGCTCGTGGGGCCCGTTCTCTGTCCCATTATCTGTCCAGGGCGGATTGATTAAAAAGCACCTACATGACTGCGCATGATTGCATACGTGCATTGGGGTCCGCCATTACAGGACTGCATGAGGCAATACGTGCGATTGGTGCATACATGACTGCATGACTGCATATGTGCGTGTGTGTGTAATAAATGTCATGGTTTCAAAATAATATACCTGACTCCCGCCGTTCGTTGCGTCTTTCCCTCCAAATTGCGCACATCCTGCCATCCATCATTAGAGTGGATATAGGCTGGCCCTTTTTCAATAGCCCGATAAATATTGGATCGGCCGGGGCTTCCGCGATATACCGACCCCGTCTCGGTATCCCAATCAGTAAACTGGGAAGCGAGCTGCTTAAGCGGCTCGTTTCCGAAGGCAGCGCCCGTTGCAGGTGTACATCATCTCTCGGTAAGTCCCGCCTGGCCCGCGTGAATGAATTAGGGGTACCCAATCGAGGCCGAGTGGAGGGAAGAAGCCGAGAAGGGTCACGGCCGATCGGCACCCCGTCAAGCGCGGGTAGAATAGTATTGCGACAAAGGTCGCTGATGGAAAGTGATGTCCTAAAAGATACATCCCACTCACGCAACTAAGATTCGAGAGGTCTGTGTCGAGAACGAGAAGCTGCGGACTGGAAAGGGTTCCGTGGTCGCGTCCCCAAAAAGGTCGGGTGGGGCCGGGAAGCCGAGCGGAGGGCCGGGCCGCCATTGCTAGAAGCGGTCGAGCGTCCCCGCACGGCCGATGGGACAGGAAACAACAACTCATATATCATATATATATAAGCGTATATGTATCCCATATATATATTATAACATATAATAAGTATATATACACATATAATGATATGGACGGACAAATAGCACCCTAATAGTGAAAATATTACTTGAGAATTATATATACATTGGTAAATATAAGGATAGACACGTCCACTCGTCGGAAACAGCATCTCTGTAGACGGTTCTTGCTTTATCCGAGAGACCCTTTTCGCCGTCCAGATGACAACCACCAATCTGGACGCGTCCCGAGTCGAGTATCAAATAATGTGGAATACAATCCTTCCCTTCCTTTATAATTAGATGGAAGGAGGGTGTGATAACCAAGTTTTTACTTCCAAAGGCACGGCCTTACCCTCGCCTGCCCTGCCTTTTTTACATCGCTGAAATGGGCCGACTTGTCTCTAATTCTCTTAACCTGAACCGGAAATTAGTAAACTGCCAGAATGAACTCCTTAACCAGCCCCAGTTCTGACCCTGGCCGCTAAAAAGTGCTATATCTTCTTCTCTCCAATTCGCACACAATACACTAATTGCAAGAACAGCTCGTTCCTCCTGATGACTCCATCTTGCCTATCCAGGGCACTCCTGAATTAGCTTTGATCTTTTTCCGATCTGGGTTCCATCTGATGGTTCCAATTTGCCTATCCGGTCCTCAAGATGCTCGATCCTTTCCGTATCTGGGTTACTCCTGAGGTTCCATATTTTCTATCCGGGGCGTTTCCGTGGCACCCCTGATTGGGCCCATATTTGCTATCGAAAGCGCGCGGTTCCTCCTGGAGAGGCTCCATCTTTGCCTGTCTCGGGTCACTCTGATGGTTACACTATTTGCCTATCCGGGCTCCTCTTCGCTTGCAACCTGAATTAAGGTGTCCATATTCGGCTATCAAAGGGCGAAGGTTCCTCCTGAGTGAAGGCTCCATCTTTGGGCCTGTCTGGGTCACTCCTGAATGGCTACCATAGGGCCTGTGCCAGATTCGCATCGCTGATGGCATACATCTTTGCCTATCTGAAGTCACCCTCGAACTGATGGCTCCATCTTTCCTATGCCGGGGTCAGTCGCTGAGCCCGCTCCAACTATGTGCTTATCAGGGTTCCTCCTGGTGGCGGCCTACCATATTCCTATCGGCGACCGTTACTCCCTAATGGCTACCAAATTACTGTATTTGTCTTGTTTAAAATAACGGGTTGTGAAGGTCTGGGCAACATACCAACCACCTGCGATTCGCTGACTGGGACATAAGGGTGGGGGGCATGGGGGCCCGCCGGCTGGAAAGAGGGAGGGGGGGGGGGGAGAAGAGAGAGAAGAAGAGAGGAAGGGCAGGTGCAAGGTGTGAGAGGGTGGAGGGCGAGGCCAAGAAGAGAGGAGGAAGAGAAGGGTGAGCTAGCCCCGAGGGGGAGCCCTGGGGAAAGCGACACATTATCACCAAGAGAGTTAACTATTCACTGCCATGGGGGAGAGGGGAGAGGGGTGTTGTGTGTGTGAGAAGAGAGAGAGACACACACACACACACACACACACAACACTCCGAGAACAAATGGAGGCATGGCAGAGTCTCTGGTTGGCACCACGAAGTCACTGAATGTTCATACCACGGCAACACAATCGTGAGAATAGCAGGCAACAACAAACGCCAGGGCGTTGCACGTAGCACAAACTTTCGTATTGGTAATATAGAGGTGTCCTTTATGACGTACACACAAATAGAAAACACCATGAACGACAAACACACGCCTACAAAAGTTTAACCATTTTAAACAGAGTTATTTGAAAGAGGAAATTCAGTGGGAGAAAATTAGGGGGAACTAATAAAAGAAATAAGAGGCGAAGGCCAGCCTGGCAGGTCTATCGCAAGCACCACAGCAAGGTGCGAGACTTCTAGACTGGTCTCCCCCGCTACCGGGGCCTTCTCCAAAGCATGGCAACCTCATCCTGGACATTCTTTCAAAGAAACTTGCCTCTCGAGATCCTCATGCACAAATCTATCCCCTCCTGGGTTCAACGATTGTCCTTCCTTCCCTCGCGCCGCATAGTTACGGAAGCTTGTGGCGAGGCATTTTCCTGGGAAGCAACTTGCCAATTTGCCTCATAGAAAAGCAAACCCAACTGAGGGCTAATCTCAGTCCTTGCCATAAACGCTGCGAACAAGTGTGTAAGCTACCCTCAGGAGAGGCAGAAAACGAGCTCTTTCTAGGGGAGCTGAAGGTCCTGAAACTCTCAACGTGACTCTACCGTGCACTCGGCCATGCACGGCATCGCAGCTCTCACGTTTGAGCATTGGGACAGAGTCAGGGACGGTGCGCTGGTACAGGGTACGAGCCCGAATGGGTTGTAGGGAACACCAAAGGACCTGAAGAAGCCAAAAAACCACCCGCAGTTTTTAAGCAAAATTCAGCCTTGTTTCCACGTGTGATATACACAGTGCGGCCATTTCCAGGGAGCTACTAGCAGGGGAGGGCGAAATTGAGGGGAATAATAACACCGAGAAAAGATTCGTTCGGAGCTACAGCCCCATCACACTGGATAGCTGCACGGAGCGGAAATGGGCAAGTACGGGAGGGATCGATATCTAAGTTTCTGTGTTTGTAATAATGCCCGCTTCTCCATACCCCGTACGGACTATTACGGAGGCCTCATAAATGGGAGGAGCAGCTGCTGCTCGATTACACACACGTGAAGGAAGCGTAACTGCCTAAAAGCTTCGGTGTCGCATTCATCAAGTCTTCAGTGGGTCCTACCCAACCACATCGCCTCTGTACCTCGCCACAATTATTCCCCAGGAATCGCACCCATGTCACTGGGTCACCGACTAAGCGTAGTGGGTACAACTTATTTAACTTCTTCCGCAACTTAAGGGGTGTGTTAGGGCGTTGCTGTCAAACCTTTCGAACTCTAGCTTACTGCCTCAGGCCTCAAAGGACGAGAGGCATCTGAGCCTCTACGTGTGACTGCGGCAACTAAGCTCACACACGGCGGGACGCAAAGGAAAAAAGACGCGTGCACATCTTGCTAGTCTATCTGAGCACGAATCAGGCAACTACTTGGTATCTTCGGTGTCGAGTTATATCGAGGCGTATTGCTTATCGAACGAATCTCCAGAAGAGCCTGAGTGTTGGTAGAAAATAGCCGATGGGAGACCCAGTCCTAGAAAGTGATTGCCCTGGCCTTGATACCCTGGCCAGTCGGCCTTGCTCCTCCATATCGTTCATTATGTTTCCCACTTAATTTTCCACCCTTGACCTACTCATGCTTATCAGAAGTACACTCTGATTCCTAAGTCTAGCTAATCCTCTTGTGTTGTGTCGTTCTTGCGCAAGTGAGTAATTCATTGGTGTGTACGTTACAAACACAACACCCCTTTAACTATTAACCGGAACAATAGCCGAAGTAGAAGTGAAAGTTGAGAATATCGTAAGCAACAGATCACCTGGTTGGAGCGAATTGTCCTACATAGCATCGCGCCTTCTACACATCGTGGAGAGGGTTGCGGTGAAGCGGATTCTTTCTCATAGCCACAGAGTACATGCATGCAAGGAAGATCACGAGAGATCGCATACATCGACTATCAGACTATTGTAAATCCTTGCCTCATATCCTCCAAGTGGCTTGATTTCCTATCAGGTCCAATTGGTTTTCAGCACCAGTGTTGATCCCAATAGGCGGACCTTGCTGGATATGCATAGACGGTCTTGCGTCTACATGCGCCCACCTATACAATCTTTGGATTTTCGGGAACTGTGTCATTCAGCGTACACCGACATCACAACACAGCACACACTGAGCTCATGTGTCATGGCTGTCACCGCATCACAACTCCACACTAGGCACCATCACTTTCTATCCACACACTCTATTCACAACCACATGCCACCCGCATTACATCGTGCGACAATCTCAGAGCCACCCTCCCATCAATCCGGTCCACTGACACCTATTGCCCTGCTTGGCTTTTGTCTGACAAGGTCTGGCCACACGCAGTGCTAGCCCCTCTACAATCCAATAACTCTGCACACAATTGTTTTTGAGCATTATGAGAGTGTGATCATGTCGCCATAGTCCATCCCCCCTCCCTCTAGCTCCACCCTTCTTCCTCCTCTCTGCCTTCCCGCGTCTCCACTCATCTGCGACCAGACTCCTCTCCTGTCGCATGTTCATACGTGGTTCCTAATCTCGATAATGCGATGTTCTCGTCGTTTTTCCCCTCTTCCCTGTCCAGGCTTCAGAGTTTTTCCGTCTAGCAGGCTCGTTGTACTGCTGGCAATCTGTCTTTTCTGGTCTGATCTTTGATCACTCTATTATGCCGATTACTTCCCTCGACATCCCCTTGTTCCATGAAAAATTCCCTCTATCCCCCCCTTCTGCTCTGAATGATCCTCTCTCTCCATCTCCCTCCCCTGCCTGTCCCCACTCTGCTATCCCTCCCAGACTGAAGCACAGCCCAGTCAAACCTTCTTCTCTTCTGGCCCTCACGTGCAGACTCTGGGTGATAAACCATCACCCCAAACTGCTGGGGCCACCGATCACGTGCGAACAATCTCCTTCTCCTAATCTCTGAGTTGTCCCCCGCAGAAGCGACGGTATGCGAGTATAAAAAACTCAGTTGGAGCATAGGAGCTGATACAATTGAGCACCAGAGAATGATAAGCGTTGGGCCATCAGCCTGAACCCCGGAGGAAAATGATCAGGAGTGACCAAATTAGAGATGTGCCATCAGGAGGAATCGTACCACCAATAGACCAAGATGCTGGTAGTTAAACCCAGACAGGAGTCAAGAAAAAAATCCGAAGGCCATCAGAGGCTACACCCGGACTGAGCGAATAGAACCATCAGGAGACCGATGCTAAATATATATAGAGAATCAATCGAGATGCCGCAGACAGGCAAATGGAGCGCACAGAGAACCCGGATAGCAAGATATGGAACAACCCGTCGGGGCCACGACGATAACTCCGCTCCGGTTAATCCAATCACTCGTGTACGGAAAACGCGAACGCCGAACGCTACAGGGCAGGCGGCCTATCGCGTCCGGAGTCCCGGGCGGCACCTCAGGTGGCGTGGTAACCGATCCTCCGCACCACGGTCGAACCGAAGATCGGACCGCCCACACCTCTCGTGAGGTACTCCCTAGGTAGCGCGGCTCGAAACATTGGCACGGGCACCACCACACAACATGAAACCCCGAAGCAACCATAGGAACCATCTAGGAGTAACACTCCGCAGTCGAAAGATCGAGCAAAGAACCCGGTAGGCAATATGAACCCCACAATGAACCCAGATCGAAGAATCACCAGCCCGGAAGCAAGATGACACAAACCGAGCTTTTGCATTATGAGTGCGAAATGGAAAAAGCATAGCATCAACTGCGTATCATCGCAGTTTAAAATCGTTCAGTTAAGACCCAGAGAAAGTCGCATTCACTGAAACATAACTCAGATGAGTCACAATTTATCTCCGCGCGCTCGGAACACGCTCCAGTGTGTCTCTGGAGCGACAGTCTCCCGAAGCAAACGTCTCCGATGTGGCCGCGACTGCTGGTTCTATCGCATGAGTTGTTCCTGTATAATATTAGGTGAGATAACATATACCGAAATACAATATATGTATATAATAATGTTAATAAAATCAGAGTATCAAAATAAATAAACAAGGGGTGCCAACGGCGGCGGGCGACCGCTTCTAGCAAGGCCCTCGCACCGAACGACAAACCCTAGTCGCAGCTTCGGATCAATCGCCGAAATCTAGCTACGGTGTGTATCTTAATCACCACAGCCTGTCAAATCTACCCGCGCCCCTGTACAGGCCATCGCCGAATGGTCGATTACCAATTAAAACGCGCAGACTAGAGAGTTGTACCTCAAACGGGCTGCGGAAACGAGCCGCTAAAGTCCTCGCTCCGTTTGGAAACCGGGTAGTTGGGGTATATCGCGAGCCCCCATGGACACGATATCTCTTATCGCTATAAGCCAGCTAGTATCCGACCAATTGGCAGTCAATGAGGGAAGGACGCGAACGAACGGGTAACATTTAGAAACAAACAATGACATGATTTATTCACAACCTCGTGCAGGATGGCAGTCATTACTGCACAAGCACGTATGCAATATGCCAGCATGTCATACAACCAATGCCCGTATGCAATCATGCAGTCATGTTCAGCAATAGGTGACAGAACATCGAGACAAGTATCCGCAATCTATTACTTAGTTATACACAACAGATCTAAGATTAAAGACAGCTTTTAAAGCCAAGCCACTATCATCCTACCGGAGGCCATCTCGCATCTCCAAGAATAACCCCGACAGAAAAGCATCAAGAACTGACCTCCGGGTTGGCCTGTTAGTTGTCACGGCGGCGTGTATAGACCGAAGAGAGTCCATGAGGCGCGGATGGAAATACCTGCCACTTCGTGGCGACTCGCGTGGCTCCTCGACGTCCAGTCCAACGGAGCTTGGCGTCCGCGGACTACGGCCCAGGCCTCGTCGTCGGCCCCGTCGATCGGGCCATCGACAAGTGCTCAGAGGAACGAGAGGGCACTTTTGCTTGTTCAGAGTTAGAATGTCCTCTTACGAGCCGGTCTCGTTCTAGCGTCGTTTTGGACGCCCGGGGCCGATCACCGGATCGTTTCGCTGTTGGCGACTTCCTCCGGCCTTCATTCAGCTGACCCACTGTTCGGCACGCAAGCAGCGCCGCTCCTACCCATCCCCCGCTCTCCCAGCTCCTCCCGACCGCAGACGCCAGACTCCAGACTGACCCAGCTCCAACTGCCTCCACACAACTGCCGCTGCGCTCTCTGCGCGCCTCATAGGTTGTCCGTGAGGCGAGTTTTGATCTCGCTGAATCCTCACTCTGAGCACCCTAGCTGCTCCGCCCTTATTTGCTCTGATTCCGAATTGCTTCGGCGAAGCGTCGGAGAGAGCGGACATGGGGAAACATTCCGACCCTGCCCCAGACAAAGAGTCCCCGTTTCGGTGGCCAGAGATTTCGTGGAATTCGCCGTGGCTGTGCCAAAATGAGGCGTTTGCGAGATGAGGTGAGGCGTTGTTGTCGGTTTGTGGGTTTGTAGAATGGTGAGGAGATGTCGTGGTGGTGCCGTGTTGTGTGAGAGGCGTTGTGGAGAGGTTTGGCGTGGTTGAAATCGGTGGTGTGTGTTGTGGTGGTTGACGTTGTCAAAATAAAGATAGCAATAAGAAAATGCGACTGCAAAGATTCACAGCCGCGTAACGAATAAATCCGTTAAAAGCCATCGTGGGAAATTAACTGAACACAGCACTTATCGACATAATGATCTTGGGAAGACTGAAGGTGGTCTGTAAATTTCCACACCGTAACACTCCCCTCCCCTTTTTATCAGACTGTCCGCGTCGAATTTCGATGCTCAGTGTGTAATCCTCGTACATTACTTCGAATCCCTGAGTGCGAAATTTGGTGTACGTTGTCGCCAAAAGGTAAAGAGACTACGGCTGAGAACTAACAAACAAACTCAAACTCATCAGGAAAAACGACTAAAATGAATGCGCGCTACGACAAACATGCAGGGGGCAACTCAATTACAATTACTTTAACCTTAACTTGAAAATTTAACCCTACCATGCCCAGGAGAAGGACTGGGAAAGGCATAGAATGCAACGGATTTTGAGGGTGAGCGCCCCGCACATGAAAAGGTCGATGTGCGCGGGCCGTCAAAAGGCCCGTTGATCGCACTGAAACTTTTATGTCGCATGCTGCGAAGACACCCAACCCGCGGTTATGCGCCACCCAACTGCCGTGTTCGAAGCAGGGAGCCAGCGCCGCCAAAGGCAGTCCTGACTCGGACACAAGATGCAGGGTATGAACACAAGCCCACATGGCTGCACCAACGCAGGGACCGCGTGCGGCTTGCCCTGCAGGGCAAGTCCCCTGCAGAAACACGAATGGCACCGAACCAAAGCAAACAAAAAGCGTGCACGGCTGCCCATGCGTAGTCGCCGGGAGAATGGAGCGATGGATGACAAAACGTCGGGGCTCCCAATCAGTCCCGGTGCGCTGCCTACAGGGCATCCCTGCAGCTTCGCGAGATACCGCACACGATGTGAGGATGGGAAAGGGCAATGCAAAGAACAAGAAGGCTAGCAGGCCATGCGGTCAAGGCAGAGCATGGCAGCAGGCCGCACAGGCCGTTGCAGCAAAACCGCAGGCCGGCAGGTGAAGCTTGCCAGCCTTCTTGTCTCGTTCAAGATGGATGTTCGGTGGAGGGAGTGCGCGGTTCAGATCGTTCGGGAGCGGCTCGACTGAGCCCACTAACCCGTCTCAGACCTACGCCTTTGCCTGTCTCATGTCCATACCCACTCCCTTAGTTTGCCATAACACAAATCCATTATAGCCCCATCTTATTTTTTGTTTTATTTTATTTTTATCTCCCCCAATTATAAATAATCCGTATCCCCTAACCCCCCTTTATTGTCCTCTGTCTGGCTAACCTATCGTGTCTCCGCCAGCCCCTACTCCCAACCCCTATGTACCCTTCCTGGAGGGGAATAAGGGCGAGCTAGCACCTGTGTCGAGCCCAATAAAAACCTCACCAGCCCCTCAGACCAGCGAATCTAACTTCAACCACGTGATCCACCGGCCCACAGACCGAAGCGACAGGGAGGATGTGCGAGGGTAAATCTCCCTCCTACATTATAACTACTACCGGGCTTTCCAAAAGCCGCCTGTGCCTAAATCATGGTTCAAACCCAAATTCCTGCCTGTTGGGCTACAAATTTTTTGGCCTTGCCCCCGATTTCATCTCGTGCCCTTAGCACGGTCTCATGGCCTGGGACGCGCGCTCCTTGGCCAGAAACAACCCTCTGCCGATCTCCACCATGCACCCCGCCCTGCGCACTGTCTCCGAGCCTGACCAGCTCTCTCAAACCTGGGGATGCCCTCCCGGCTATCCCCCCGATTCACACGTGGCCGTGGCAGCTGGCGCCCGGGCCCTCCCCGGTCCCGTCCAGACACGCCCCCACGGCTATGGTCACGGAGCCCGCATCTTGGCCCCACCCGTCCCACCACTATCTCCCTCCCATTGGGCCCTGCCTACGCGGCCGGACTAGCCTGTCCGGGGTACCCACTACCGATACACCGTCCAGCCACGCTCCCAGCCCGTCAACAGGATCTGCACCCTCCAAACGGATTTCGAGCCTACATCCCCCAACAGCAAGAGAACGACCTCCATTTTGTCAATGTGACTAACCCCACTAACTCACATTACTCTGACCTCCGGGGTCCCTTGGTGGGAATCCTCCTCCCAATCACTCATCGCACATGCAGACCACATTCTGCTCCATTTTATTTGTGTCTCCTTATCAGGGTTTGCCCTAATTGTTCTTCATCCGACGAGTGTGTCAATCAAGTCCCACCACTAACATTACTCCCTGTGGTGATGTCACACATCCCTCTATTGTGCTGTTCTACTTCCTGGCTCCTTTGAGTCGTTCTCCTCTCAGCCCCCTGTGTTCGTTCTTTCCGGAGTTTTCCATCTCTGTGGACTCAAATTTTGCTCTCTCCTTGAGTTGGTTAATTCAAACTCGTTTTCTTTGTGTTTCTATCCCACCGTCTCTCATTCTTCTTCTCCAATCTCACTTTCCTTCATTTTGTGATTTCATTTTCCTGTTTCATTCCTTGTTCTTTCACTTTCTCCTCGTACTCCAACCTTGCTTTTTTCCTTTGTTGTTCAGTTTCAAATTCTTTCTTTTTGTTTTCTATCCACCGTCTCTCTTGTTCTTCATTCTCCAATCTCGTTGTCTCCTTCAATTGGTTAATCTCCCTTTCCTGTTTATTCCTTGGTTCTTTTGTTTCTTATTCCAACTGTCTCTCTTGTTCTCCATCTCCACTCGTGTTTCCTTCAATTTTTGATTCGCCTCCTGTTCATTCGTTCTTTCACTATCTTCTTGCGATCTCATTCTTTCTTGCTTCTGCTTCTAATTTTCGATCTGGCACAGTGTTGGTCCTTACACACGTTCTATCTCACGTCTTACTTTCCTTCTAAACATCCAGATTTGTTTGTCGTCCATACTCTTGCTTGTGTTTTGTAACTCAGAAGCTTTTTTTTCTATCCTACAATTCCTCTCTCAATTTGCTATGCCTCACTACTCATTTCATCCCTTTTTGCTCATCTCCTCACTCTTTCGCATGCCTTCCTCCTCAATTGCCCATTTCTTACCGTATCCCTCAGGTATTCCTGATATTCTCTTTTCTTTTTTATCGTCTCTTCTACTTCTCTTTTCCGATTGCCTTCTACCTTTCCTTCAGTTGTCATTCCACATCGTGTTCCCAGTTTTTCCTTTTCCAGCTTGTTTCCTTTCTTCTCCTCCCTCATTTCTTCTGTAGTTCTTCGAACTGTTTTGACTTTTCCAACAATCTTCCTTCCTTTACTCCAGATATTTCTCTCCCTTTTTATCTTCTGTTCCAGGCTCTCCTTATCTGATTGCCTGATCTTACCTCTTTCTTCAGATGTTTCAATTCAATCGTGTTTCCGTTTTCCTTTTATCTTTGTTTTCCATTCTTCTTCCAAGCTCTCCTATCCCGGAGTTACTAATTGCTCCTCCTCTATTCTTTTGTTCAGTTTGCTCTTCTCTTGTTCCAACTTATGGGTACTCCTTCCTTCAGTGTTTCAATTCCAAATCGTGTTTCCGTTTCCTCTTCTATTTTTAGGTAAGATCAGGCAATCAGATAAGAGAAAGCCTAGAACGGAAGATAAAAAGAGGAGAGGAACATCTGGAAAAAGAATGGAAAAAAAAGCTAGAAAAGGAAAAACATGTTAATGATTTGGAATTAAAACAACTGAAGCGAGAGATAAGAATAGGCAATTGCGAAAGAGAAAGCCTAGTAGAGACGATAAAAAGAGGAGAGAAATCTCTGGAGCAAAGAAAGG
>JAXMNL010000617.1:12378-25537 GCA_035128595.1 Eptatretus atami
AGCTGTGTCAATGTCCGAGCTTTTTCTCGGATCCGGCTGGGACTTTCGGAATGACATTTTGCATCAGTAAAGCGAATAAAAAGTACGTGCCATTGACATGACCTTTTAAACCTTGACCTGTTTTTTCAGGTCATGACCCCATTATAGATTTTAAATCTTGTCATCGTTTTTTTTAAACCTTTTTTTTCTTAATTCACACCTTATCCCTGAATGTTGATGGTCAAGGTCGAATGGCAGTCTAAACAAACATACACCATCACTGTATCATGAGCTCAGGGTAAGTCATGGGTGATCACCAAGGGAAAAGATCGGGGAGGTCAGGGTAGGCTCATTTGGCGATCCAGATACCTCCTTGTTGTTATTATTATAATTATCGTTATGAACAATAAACTACTGAAAAATCATGAAGAATGAGTTTGTGGTTAAACCTTCGTATGGAGGAAACGAATCATCAACGAAGTCGGACTTGACCTTCATTTCACAACAGAAATCTGAAACCAAAACAATCCATCAAAACTAAACATCCAGGAACAACAAGATCTTGCTTGTCACAATGTCACAATGTCACATTCTTGAATGTCACATTCCGGGTCCAGACTCCTCATCCTCGGTGAACCGACCATGGACATTTCCCTCTCCAGGACAGATAAGGAGTCCATGAACAGTTCCTCTCCGGGAGAGATAAGGAGTCCATGGAGTTCCCTTTCTGAGGGAGATAAGGAGTCCATGGACGGTTCTCTTATCCAGAGGAGATAAGGAGTCCATGACGTTCCCTCTCCAATGGAGATAAGGAGTCCATGAGGTTCCCTCTCGGAGAGATAAGGAGTCCATGGACGGTTTCCTCTCCTAAGGGAGATAAGGAGTCCATGGACGGTTTCCTCTCCAAGGGAGATAAGGAGTCCATGAACGGTTCCCTTGTTGTGGTGCTGGACGACCACTGGATGGAGCAGTTGGGCCGTCTCCCACCGAACACCGGAATTGAAGGTCGTAACCTTCGGATAACTCCTAAGGTCACGGGTCCCTTAGTGGACCGTGGACCCCAATATTTTGACGGCGTGGAGTAGGGTTAATGTCTAATTCCAATTTACCTCGGTGCCCACGCCGTCTAAATACCGGGGAAGCCACACCCTCGGCCGACTTTGTCCGAACCGAGTCGCTGTTACCGACTCGGATCCGGCGTAACTGAGCGGGATTACCAAAGCCTGCCGGACCAAATGAACAATTTACGCACAATCGGCCTTCCTGACTCTCAAGCTGGAACCACACTGGGTCAATGAAGGAAACGAACAGCAACGAGCTGGTACATTTAACAGGGGTTTATTTATAATAGGGAGGGAGACACAGAGCAGAGTTATCACGTCTATAATAGGCAGCAATGTACAGTGAGCAAAAGCACTTAACAATTCTACTTAAAGACGGGCCACAGACAGACACACACACCCAAAAAGAAATGGGCGCCGGTTGCCCTTTATTCGGCCCTTCAGCTCGGAGGGAAGGCGAGCTGAGGGTCAGAGTCTGGCCGTATACCTGGCCACCTCGTGCGGTTTGGCCGAGATGAGCGAACCAGAATGGGACAGCCGCGTCGAGCTAACCAGGATGAGACCAGCCGCGTTGAGCGAACCAGGATGAGACCAGCCGCGTCGAGCGAACCACAAGCACAGGACCACGGAACACCGAAAATAAGACCACCGAAAGAACCCCCGAACCAGACACTTCACCAACGAAGCGAGGATCCGGAGACAGCTCGCGATCTTCCTTTATCCCTCCTCCCGGGTGGGGTGAGGAATCCGCTCTGAGGCGATGAGCCTCCGGATTGGACGAGGGGTTGTCGGGTGATCAGTGGCCTCCCCTCATTGAACGGGAGGTACATTCCACCTTGCAGGGGCGGGGCCGGCACTGAGGTGAGGAGCCTCCTGATTGGTTCGATGGGGGGAAATGGTGGCCATCCGTGATTGGAGGAGGTCCGGTGGGAGGGGGCAACGACCACCCTCCCCCGTGCGTGTCTGAGAACCCAGACGGAACAACCAGGGAAGCACCCTATTCTCCATTTACCCTTGGAGTGGGCGGGGGGATTTCGGGTCGGCTGTCGTGCCGGCCGCTGTCGATTGGACGAGCTCACAGTGGGCGGAGGGAACCTCACCCCTGTAACGTGACACATTGCACGTGGGCGATGGATGGCGATGGTGCGAGAACGAAGAGTTTGTGGTTTGGGAGGAAGATTGAAAAGATGTAGAAAAAAATCTAGTGAGAAAGAAACTCGCGAGCGCACGGACACTTATCAAACCCATTAAACAAAGGGGAGGGTTCTAACTACAAACACATACTTATCGAAATAACTGAACTGCAGAGACTCTGGCTGTTGTGTGCAAATGGCAGCCTGATTCGTAACACCCTCTCTCTGGGAGATAAGGAGTCCATGGACGGTTCCCTCTCCAAGGGAGATAAGGAGTCCATGGGTTCCCTCTCTGAGACAGATAAGGAGTCCGTGGACGGTTCCTTCTCCAAGGGAGATAAGGAGTCTGGACGGTTCCTCTCTGAGAAGAGATAAGGAGTCCATGGACGGTTCCCTTCTTCTGAGACAGATAAGGAGTCCATGGAGATTCCCTGTCTGAGGGAGATAAGGAGTCCATGGACGGTTCCCTCTCTGAGAGAGAAAGGAATCCATGGACGGTTCCCTCTCTGAGAGAGATAAGGAGTCCATGGACGGTTCCCTCCGAGAGAGAAAGAGTCCATGGACGGTTCCCTCTCTGGGAGAGATGAGGAGTCCATGGACGGTTCCCTCTCTGAGGGAGATAAGGAGTCCATGGACGGTTCCTCTCTGAGGGAGATAAGGAGTCCATGGACGGTTCCCTCTCTGAGGGAGATAAGGAGTCCATGGACGGTTCCTTCTCCGAGGAGATAAGGAGTCCATGGACGGTTCCTCTCCTGAGGGAGATAAGGAGTCCTGGACGGTTCCCTCTCTGAGGGAGATAAGGAGTCCTGGACGGTTCCTCTCTTGGGGAGATAAGGAGTCCATGACGGTTCCTCTCTGAGGGAGATAAGGAGTCAGGCGGTTCCCTCTCGAGGAGATAAGGAGTCCATGGACGGTTCCCTCTCTGAGGGAGAATAAGGAGTCCATGGACGGTTCCCTCTCTGAGGGAGATAAGGAGTCCATGGACGGTTCCCTCTCTGAGGGAGATAAGGAGTCCATGGACGGTTCCCTCTCTGAGGAGATAAGGAGTCCATGGACGGTTCCCTCTCTGAGGGAGATAAGGAGTCCATGGACGGTTCCCTCTCTGAGAGAGATAAGGAGTCCATGGACGGTTCCCTCTCTGAGGAGATAAGGAGTCCTGGAGAGTTCCCTGTCTGAGGGAGATAGGAGTCCATGGACGGTTCCCTCTCTGAGAGGAGATAAGGAGTCCATGGACGGTTCCCTCTCTGAGGGAGATAAGGAGTCCATGGACGGTTCCCTCTCTGAGGGAGATAAGGAGTCCATGGATGGTTCCCTCTCTGAGGAAAGAAAGGAGTCCATGGACGGTTCCCTCTCTGAGGGAGATAAGGAGTCCATGGACGGTTCCTCTCGAGAAGATAAGGAGTCCATGGACGGTTCCCTCTCTGAGGAGATAAGGAGCCATGGACGGTTCCCTCTCTGAGGGAGATAAGGAGTCCATGGACGTTCCTCTCTGAGAGATAAGGAGTCCATGGACGGTTCCCTCTCTGAGGGAGATAAGGAGTCATGGACGGTTCCCTCTCTGAGGGAGATAAGGAGTCCATGGACGGTTCCCTCTCTGAGGAGATAAGGAGTCCATGGACGGTTCCTCTCTGAGGGAGATAAGGATCCATGGACGGTTCCCTCTCTGAGGGAGAAAGAGTCCATGGACGGTTCCCTCTCGAGGAGATAAGGAGTCCATGGACGGTTCCCTCTCTGAGGGAGATAAGGAGTCCATGGACGGTTCCCTCTCTGAGGAATAAGAGTCCTGGACGGTTCCCTCCTGAGGGAGATAAGGAGTCATGGACGGTTCCCTCTCTGAGGAGATAAGGAGTCCATGGACGGTTCCCTCTCTGAGGGAGATAAGGAGTCGTGGACGGTTCCCTCTCTAGGGAGATAAGAGTCCATGGACGGTCCCTCTCTGAGGATAAGGAGTCCATGGACGGTCCCTCTCTCAGACAGATAAGGAGTCGCATGACGGTTCCCTCTCTGAGAAGATAAGGAGTCCGTGGAGAGCTTCCCGTCTGAGGAGATAAGGAGTCCATGGACGTTCCCTCTCTGAAGAGATAAGGAATCCATGGACGGTTCCCTCTCTGAGAGAGATAAGGAGTCCATGTGACGGTTCCCTCTTCTGAGGGAGATAAGGAGTCCATGGGACGTTCCCTCTCTGAGGAAGATAAGGAGGTCCATGGACGGTTTCCTCTCGAGGGAGATAAGGAGTCCATGGACGGTTCCTTCTCCGAGAGAGATAAGGAACCATGGACGGTTCCTTCTCCGAGAGAGACAAGGAGTCCATGGACGGTTCCCTCTCTGAGGGAGATAGGAGTCCATGGACGGTTCCCTCTCTGAGGGAAAAAGGAGTCCATGGACGGTTCCCTCTCTGAGGGAGATAAGGAGTCCGTGACGGTTCCCTTCTGAGACAGATATAGGAGGTCCAGGACGGTTCCCTCTCTGAGGGAGATAAGGAGTCCATGGACGGTTCCCCTCTGCGAGGGAGCATGAGAGAGAGGTCCATGGACGGTTCCCTCTCTGAGGAGATAAGGAATCCATGGACGGTTCCTCTCTGAGGGAGATAAGGAGTCCATGGACGGTTCCCTCTCTAGGGAGATTAGGAGTCATGGACGTTCCCTCTCTGAGGGAGATAAGGAGTCCATGGACGGTTCCCTCTCTGAGGGAGATAAGAGTCCATGGCGGTTCCTTCTCTGAGAGAGATAAGGAGTCCATGGACGGTTCCCTCTCTGAGGGAGATAAGGAGTCCAAGGACGGTCCCTCTCTGAGGGGAGATAGGAGTCCATGGACCGTTCCACTCTGAGAGATAAGATCCATGGACGTTCCCTCTGAGGAGATAGAGTCATGGACGTTCCCTCTCTGAGGGAGATAAGGAGTCCATGGACGGTTCCCTTTCTGAGGAGATAAGGAGTCCATGGACGGTTCCTTCTCTGAGGGAGATAAGGAGTCCATGGACGGTTCCCTCTCTGAGGAGATGAGAGTCCATGGACGGTTCCCTCTCTGAGGAATAAGGAGTCATGGACGGTTCCCTCTCTGAGGGAGATAAGGAGTCCATGGCGGTCTCCCTCTCTGAGGAGATAAGGAGTCCAGGACGGTTCCCTCTCTGGGGGAGATAAGAGTCCATGGACGGTTCCCTCTCTGGGGAGAACCTCATGGACCGACCACGTGTTCCTCCATTGGAGGTTTGTGACGCAGGTTTCACTTTGTGATCGCAGATACCTTTAGTAATATCTATTCGTAATCATCTAGTTAGGAAACCTAGTTAGTAATATCTAGTTAGTAATATCTAGTTAGTAATATTGCTAGTTATTATTATTTTGACGATAACATGAAGAATGAGTTTGTGTTGAAACCTTCGTAGGAGGAACGAATCATCGACGAACTCGGACTCGACCTTCACCTTCATAACAGGATCTTGAAACACAGACAATCCATGAAGTAAATACTAACTTTCAGGAACCACAAGATCTCGTTACGGAAGTGAACGTCACGTACCGGGCCTGACTCCTCATCCTCGGGTGAACCACCATGGACCCGCGGTTTGAGGGACATCCTCTCGGACCGACCGTGTTTCCCTCCATCGAAGCCGCTCGTGGATTCCAGGTGTTCGTTTTGTGATCTTCACCGGAAGATCTCAGATCATCGTTGAATCGTCGTTACTGTCGGAGAAATAGAAGAACACGATTTCCTCTCTGAATCGTGTCACGAGAAAAATTCTAAATAATGATGAGATTAATATTACAACTCAGAAGCCAAAACCTGAATTACAATATCAAGCGGAGATCGACCTCTGGTAACCACCTGGTGCAACAGAACCGTCGTTCTTACATCACTTCCGGCTGCCAGGAACGATGCTTTAGAATGTGCCGAGTCTGTGCTCATATTTCGTGTTATTCTGTCCTCACTTTACGTGACTCTGCACAAGAGAGACAGGGAAAAAACACTATCCCACCACGTTAAACATTCACAAGGGAAAATCAAACCCAATCGTGTTTATACACCGCACAGCGTTTTAACATTCACAACATATAAATCAAACCCAATCGTGTTTATACACCGCACAGCGTTTAATATTCACAAGATATAAATCAAACCCAATCGTGTTTATACACCGCACAGCGTTTAATATTCACAAATATAATCAAACCCAATCGTGTTTATACACCGCACAGTGTTAACATTCACAAGATATAAATCAAACCCAATCGTGTTTATACACCGCACAGTGTTTAACATTCACAAGACAGAAATCAAACCCAATCGTGTTATACACCGCACAGCGTTTAACAATCACAAATATAAATCAAACCCAATCTTTTATACACCGCACAGCGTTTAACGTTCACAAGATATAAATCAAACCCAATCGGTTTATACACCGCACAGCGTTTAACAATCACAAGATATAAATCAAACCCAATTCGTGTTTATTACACGCAACAGTTTAACATCACAAGATATAAATCAAACCCAATCGTGTTTATACACCGCACAGCGTTTAACATTCACAAGATAGAATCAAACCAATCGTGTTTATACACCGCACAGTGTTTAACATTCACAAGATGAGAATCAAACCCAATCGTGTTTATACACCGCACCAGGTTTAACATCACAGATAGAAATCAACCCAATCGTGTTATACACCGCACAGTGTTTAATATTCACAAGATAATAAATCAAAACCATCGTGTTTATACACCGCACAGCGTTTAACAATCACAGATATAAATCAAACCCAATCGTGTTATACACCGCACAGCGTTTAATATTCACAAGATATAAATCAAACCCAATTCTTATTTATACACCGCACAGCGTTTAATTTCACAAGATATAAATCAAACCCAATCGTGTTTATACACCGCACGCGTTTAACATTCACAAGATATGAAATCAAACCCAATCTGTGTTTATACACCGCACAGCGTTTAAATTCACAAGATATAAATCAAACCCAATCTGTTTATACACCGCACAGTGTTTAACATTCACAAATATAAATCAAACCAATCGTGTTATAACCGCACAGTGTTTAACATCACAAGATAGAAATCAAAACCCAATCGTGTTTATACACCGCACAGCGTTTAACATCACAAGATAGAATCAACCCAATCGTGTTTATACACCGCACAGCGTTTAATTTCACAAGATAGAAATCAAACCCGATCGTGTTTATACACCGCACAGCGTTTAATATTCACAAGATAGAAATCAAACCCGATCGGGTTATTTACCACCGCCACAGCGTTTAATATTCACAGAATAGAAATCAAACCCAATCGTGTTTATACACCGCACAGCGTTTAATATTCACAAGATAGAAATCAATCCCAATCGTGTTATACACCACACAGCGTTTAACATTCACAAGATAAAATCAAACCCAATGTGTTTATACACCGCACACGTTTAACATTCACAAGATAGAATCAAACCCATTCGTGTTTATACACGCACAGCGTTTAACATTCAACAAGATAGAAATCAAACCCAATCGTGTTATACACCGCACAGCGTTTATATTCACAAGATAGAAATCAAACCCAATCGTGTTTATACACCGCACAGCGTTTAACATTCACAAGATATAAATCAAACCCAATCGTGTTATACACCGCCACAGGTTTAATATTCACAAGATAGAAATCAAACCCAATCGTGTTTATACACCGCACAGCGTTTAATATTCACAAGATAGAAATCAAACCAATCGTATTTATACACCGCACAGCGTTTAATATTCACAAGATAGAAATCAAACCCAATCGTGTTTATACACCGCACAGCGTTTAATATTCACAAGATAGAAATCAAACCCAATCGTGTTTATACACCGCAAGCGTTTAATATTCACAAGATATAAATCAAACCCAATCGTGTTATACACCGCACAGCGTTTAACATTCACAATATAAATCAACCCAATCGTTTATACACCGCACAGCGTTTAACATCACAAGATAGAAATCAAACCAATCGTGCTTATTACACCGCACAGCGTTTAACATTCACAAGATATAAAATCAAACCCAATCGTGTTTATACACCGCACAGCATTTAACATCACAAGATAGAAATCAAACCCATCGTGTTTATACACCGCACAGCGTTTAACATTCACAAGATATAAATCAAACCCAATCGTGTTTATACACCGCACAGCGTTAACATCACAAGATAGAAATCAAACCCAATCGTATTTACACCGCACAGCGTTTAAACATTCACAGATAGAATCAAACCCAATCGTGGTTTATACACCGCACAGCGTTTAACATTCACAAGATAGAATCAAACCCAATCGTGTTTATACACCGCACAGCGTTTAACATTCACAAGATATAAATCAAACCCAATCGTGTTTATACACCGCACAGCATTTACATTCACAGATATAAATCAAACCCATTCGTGTTATACACCGCACAGCGTTTAACATTCACAAGATATAAATCGAAACCCAATCGTGTTTATACACCGTACAGCGTTTAACATTCACAAGATAGAAATCAAACCCATTCGTGTTTATACACCGCACAGCGTTTAACATTCACAAGATATAAATGAAACCCAATCGTGTTTATACACCGCACAGCGTTTAACATTCACAAGATAGAAATCAAACCCAATCGTGTTTATACACCGCACAGCGTTTAATTTCACAAGATAGAAATCAAACCCAATCGTATTTATACACCGCACAGCGTTTAATATTCACAGATAGAAATCAACCCAATCGTGTTTATACACCGCACAGCGTTTAACATTCACAAGATAGAAATCAACCCAATCGTGTTTTATACACCGCACAGCGTTTAACATTCACAAGATAGAAATCAAACCCATTCGTGTTTATACACCGCACAGCGTTTAACATTCACAAGATATAAATGAAACCCAATCGTGTTTATAC
Organism: Eptatretus atami; assembly: GCA_035128595.1. Taxonomy (NCBI): domain Eukaryota; kingdom Metazoa; phylum Chordata; class Myxini; order Myxiniformes; family Myxinidae; genus Eptatretus; species Eptatretus atami. The sequence continues at coordinate 21,495 of JAXMNL010000617.1, forward strand.
ACCGCACAGCGTTTATAACATTCACAAGTATAAATCAAACCCAATCGTGTTTATACACCGCACAGCGTTTAATATCACAAGATAGAAATCAAACCCAATCGTTTTATACACCGCACAGCGTTTAATATTCACAAGATAGAAATCAACCCAATCGTGTTATACACCGCACAGCGTTTAACATTCACAAGATAGAAATCAAACCCAATCGTGTTTATACACCGCACAGCGTTTAACATTCACAAGATATAAATCAAACCCATCGTGTTTATACACCGCACAGCGTTTAACATTCACAAGATAGAAATCAAACCCAATCGTATTTATACACCGCACAGCGTTTAACGTTCACAAGATATAAATCAAACCCAATCGTGTTATACACCGCACAGCGTTTAAGATAGAAATCAAACCCATTCGTGTTTATACACCATGGAGACGCTGCCAGGCAACCGTGTCCGCTGACACCGTCTCCGTGACCCAGCCACCATCTTCGACCTTTCATACTCTGCACGGCCATGACATCGTCGACCTCTTCAGGAGGACACCATTTCACCTTGACGTGGATCCACATGGAGAACGGGGAACACCTCATTTAACCAATCAGATCAGTCGATTCCAACGATGTGGGAATGACGTGAGTCGCAGCCAATTCCACCCACATTCCAATTGCTTCTCGTACGTCGTATCGTAATGTGGTATATAGGATCCGGATCTCCTTAAATACTGAACACCTGGACACATCCTCGCATTGAGGCTTTCTGTTCAGAGTGTCTATCATGAACTTTTAAATATATTCTGAAATTTGTTTTTTAGTTTTGAAAAGTTCACGTTGATGTTGAAAGATTATCCCATTTAATGTTTCGTTATTTCGTAAATGCACTATTTGCTCGTCATCAAGGAGGAGCTTCCATGACGTGTCTCGTTATTTGATACATCAAGGCACGTGACGAAATAACAGAAGTCGTCATTGTTGTGATCAAGATGCTGATGTTTTGACCTTCTGTAATGAATCTTCATCCGATATATGAACCTGCAAAATCATCTTTAGGAAACCTTCGAATATTGTATTATAAATAATAATAGTTTTAAAATTATCTTTTGAAAGAAAAACAAAAATCTTTTTAACAAAGGAATATTTCCATTGTTCTCATATGATATGCATATGTGTCGTGGGAAAATTACACGACCTCGAATCGAACCCAGTCCTTCCAGTAAACCCTATCAGCCGTTTTCCCACACATCCATGCGTGTAGAACTGTTGTTTGGCTGTTCATTCATATTTCCATTGTTCTCATAATTCCACATGCCCTTTGAACGATCTCTCCATGTAATTGTGCTTGCTTGCTCTTCTCACAAATTATCTTAACGAAATTGAGAGAGGAAGACAATTTCTTGTGCTATTGAATGAAAAATTAAAATAAATAATTTTATATGTTTGATAAAACAGCGGATTGTTGTTTGTCATTGTCTCCCCACCGTCTCCACGGCCACCAACACCCCGGCTACCGTCTCCGCGGCCACCGTTGCCGCTACACGGCCACCGTCTCCATGGCCACCGTCGCCGCTACCCGTTGACCCAGCCACGGTCTCCACTACCCGGCCACCGTCTCCGCTACCCAGCCACCATCTCTGCGGCCATTAAAACATCTCTCATGAGTAGTCGCTCCTCTGATGAAAAATTTTGTCTCAATCCAACAAGCACTTGTGGAGAAAGACACGAAAGTTCTGTGCGGACAAACAGACAGACAAACAAACGGACCCAAATGCAGTACCCTCTCCTTCGGTGAGGGTAATGACATAAAGTATCAAAAACAACAGATTTGATATAAAATAAACAAGCCGGAGGCGACGATGGTTCACGAGCGGTATTTGACGATGTAGATTGTTTCAGAAGTCAAGGATGAGACAATGTGATAATTTTTGACCAAGTTATAAAAATGATCAACATGATGTGATACGAGTGACAGGTTATTAGCTGCAAAATGTCGAAAACCCGGTTTCGTTCAACAACTTTCAAAATTTGACCTTTGCATAACCTTTAAAGGTCACAAAACAATGTTGTGGACATTAAAATAAGGAAACATTATACGTGCTATAGCTTATTGAGTTAGTTCGTCGGAGAAGGTCGAAAATTCGGTTCGATTCCCACAACTTTGAAAATTTGACCTTTGTGGCCTTTAAAGGTCAAAGGTCAAGGATTATGACCTTTGGTGCAAAACTTCCTCTGGAACATTCCAGGAACAATATAACGTCATATCGGCTATATGCATTTCGCACTCCTCGGATTTATTATCCATACTTTGATAAATCAGCGTAAAATCAAACTTGAAGGGGGCGCCACGGGCAAGGTGTTCGAGATAGAGCAAAATGGTTTCAAGACTTTAGGTGGGGAATGACCTCAAGATTATGCATAAAAATATTGTTCATCCTTGCTCTCAAAGTTGGGCGGTCGTATGATTTTATGTCAAAATTCGCAATTTTCTAAGTTTTGACCTTGTGACCTTGACCTTGGGACGAAAATGAAAAATCGGACAACGACAAGTTTTAGATAATTCATTTTGCTATTCAAATACTGAAGAAACCATTCCATTCAGTCAATTCCCAAGGAGAAGACAGATTTTTAATCCGACTACCCCGAAAAATGGCTATTTTTGGGGCGTGGCTCCGCCCACAATGGGCGTAGTCACGCCCTCATCCAGGAAAACACAACTCGACATTGATATCGAACAATAACAAGTTCATCAAGATCGGATCAAAGTCCACGGAGTTATGCTCTGGACAGACAGACACACAGACACACAGACATGACGAACACTGAAAAGTGGTCACTCTGGCTGGCGCTCGTGAACCAATAATAAACTTCACACCAAATTATTTGACAAACTAGAACTACACTCATAGAGCGTATATAATCTGTCCTTGTGCGTTCATTGTGAACAAAAGAACATTGTTAACTGAACACACTACAATAATGATGCATGTCATTGTGGTCCAGATAGCGTATCATCCCTGCACTCTTACGTCACATAGTTTCTTGGCATGGGTTACGAAGGTCATAAATTTAATCATTCACTCAAATCTGGTCAGAGATCAGATAAAGTTTCATATTTTTGGGATAAAGATGAGATTTCATTTCAACCAATTATGGCTGCAATACCACTTCACCGATAACGCCATCGTTGTCACCCTATAACAATGACGTCATCGGTGTGATGTCATTATTATACGCCTTCGAGCCTAAGATCATGTAATATATGAAGCACGAACACTTCAGGCCCAACATTCAACAACATGGCACTTTCTATTTCCAAAAAACCTGCTTCTGGATTTTGTCATTGAGGTTTTCAATGATGTTGAAAGAAAAAACAAAAACATTTTGACTCGTTCTTTGTCCACTGATGATGCTGTCGTTGCCAGGGAAGTGGATGCAGCACAACATGGCGCATGGAGCGCACACGGCATGATGGGATAGCTCTGAAAACCATGCACGTTATGTTCCACAGATGTGCGATCGAATTGTGATGGTCACCGACAATACACGTACCACGAGACGAGGCTGGAAGCTCAAGCACGCACTGTACTTTATACCAGAGGTGATTTCCAAACGCACGCCGCCCAGTCGGAGACGCTCAATCACAAAACAAACACTAATCTACACACTGCACACTAATTACAATTTAAATATGTTTGGATTGTTCTTTAATCTTTCAAATCAAAACCAGTCTCCGAAATAATTACCTCACTGAGGAAGTGTGCGTGGAGTGTGGTCATTTTATCGCATCTTGAAAATTTCATTCAATCTCAAAAACAGATTATTTAATCTTAAAATGAAAGATTGAAACAAAACATGACATATTACACGACAGGGACTTTCAGGAAGGAAAGCAGGGAATCTGAAGGAGGTGGGTTTGGGGTGGAAAACTTGCCTGAAGAGAAAACGTCGGCGATTGACGTCATATCCCCGAACATGGCGTCCATTTTCTCCTCTCCCCTTACTCCTGCCTCCCGCCAAATTTGTTTCTCTTCTCACCCAACAAGTGCAC
>JAXMNL010000617.1:25562-39388 GCA_035128595.1 Eptatretus atami
ACCACTTTATATCAGTCATCACCCTTCCTTTGAACAATTTTTAATTTCTCATCCCCCCCCCTCCCTCAACATGTACGTATTAAATAGATGACTCCTCTGTACGCCGCTGACGGAGCCTTTTCGGAATGTCAGGTATCCTGATTGTTACCGTACTTATTTATCTATAATAGTAATTGTATTTGGCAATTCCATGCCAAATACACTATTATTACTGGAATTCTTTATTATTATTCTTCTTTCGTCACATCCATTGCCCTAAAACTCCTCCTAGGGTTTTTCTCTAGGAGCAATACCAATTATGTCGTTGAAATGGGCTGCATTCAAGGAAGTGTGTGTCAACTTTTGACCTTGAAATTCAAGGTTAAGGTCAAGGTCACACAAGACGTCAAAAAACATTTTGCCCCATATCTTCGCCCCACGGAAAGATACAGGTTAGACGCTGACATTTTCTGATAGTCACAACAGGGCCTACACAAAATCTTGTAGTCCAAAGTTGTGTGACTATATCTTCTGAGATCGTAGGGGTCAAAGTTCATGACGTTGGTCAAAAACACATTTTGCCCCATATCTTCGCCCCACGGAAAGTACAGGTTAGCCGCTGACATTTTCTGATAGGGCACAAGAGGGCCTACAAAAAAATCTTATTTGAACAAAGTTGTGTGACCTATATCTTCTGAGATCGGTAGGGGTCAAAGTTCAACAAAAACACATTTTGCCCCATATCTTCGCCCCACGGAAAGATACAGGTTAGCCGCTGACATTTTCTGATAGGTCAAAAGGGCCTACAAAAAATCTTATTTGACCAAAGTTGTGTGACCTATATCTTCCGAGATCGTAGGCGTCAAAGTTCATGACGTTGCCAAATACGTATTCGCTGCAAGCGAATGCAGCCCTCTGTTATTAATATTGTTACGGTTGTGGAAAATCGCATTACACCATAAAGAGTCCTCAGGTGAGATATCTCGGTAAGTTCATGTGTAGTTAGCCCAAACCCGTTGTATAGAGGGAATATGTGTGATTCATCCGGGCTGCGACGCTTTGAGTTAGCCATTTTTTCTTTCTCTATTGTTATTTTCGACCATTAATCCCCCAACAACTCAAACACCACCACCTTCGCCTCTTTACCTCCACAACTCCATCCCGCAAACATCGCTTCACCGCCATTCTCAAACGACACCCGCCAACAACTCAAACACCACCACCTTCGCCTCTTTACCTCCACAACTCCATCCCGCAAACATCGCTTCACCACCATTCTCAAACGACGCCCGCCAACAACCAAACTCCCACCACCTCCGCCTTTCTACCACACGTCGTGCCATGGGCTGTGAATGGTTCCTTTCGCTTCGAAAAGCGGATCAGGAATGCTTCACGCCCCTTCTCATCCGCCCAATGACGAGCATCGGGTAGTGTAGCCCCGCCTACGAACCCGCTGTGAATGCGTTCCTTTCGCCCCGAAAAGCGGATCAGGGATGCTTCACGCCCCCTTCTTCCACCAATGACGAGCATCGGGTAGTGAGCCCCGCCTCCGAACCCGCTGTGATCCATGAAATTTACATATACGCCCCTCCCCCGGTGCGATATAGGCAGCGAGCTCAGTTAGAGGAAGCAGAGAGGAGAGTCAAGTTGGAAGCGGCTTGCAGTACGTCGGCAAGGAGTTGCAAGTTGCGGCGCTCCGTCGGCAGAGCAACCAAGTGGGAGCATGATCAGCGGCGGAGTGCGGGGGGGCGAGGCCGTCCTCCAGCGGCCAGGCAGTCGGTCGGGTGGCTCAAGCAAAACGCAGCGGGGACGCCGGAGAACTCGCCGACCACGCCAGGGGGCACGAGCCAGCGCAGCTCACGACATGCGGCTTGCCCGCCATCGCGTCACTCGAGGGCGCGGGTAGACCCTTCCGGTCTCGTGGACCTGGCCGCCTCTCCAGGTCCACGTACCATTAGCCCACGGCCTGTCTGCTCCTTGCCTATGAGGGGGGTCTTTCTTTCTTTTGTGAATGCGTGTGTGCGCCTGTCAAACGTAGAACTCTTTAAGTGTCTGTTAACTTTGCCCTTTATTCGGTGTAATTCTTTGCATTTGCTTGCTTACTGTATGGCTGTATATGTGTTGCTTGTGTGTGTGTGTGTAAATAAAGTGCATTGTGTGAAGTTTTCCCCGTTCTCGCTCTCCTTTCCTTATTGTCTCCATCTTGCTCACGTAAAGGGTTGTAGTGGGGTTAAACGCCCGTAATTAATTGGAAACGTCGAGGCCGACGATAACCCGCTCGGTTATCCCTGTAATAACGGAACGGACCGCTTAAGCGTTCGTGTCCGAGTCGCCTGGGCGGGTACGATCGCCCGGACCACTCGCGGGGTACTTAGGTAGGTCGAATTGGCGAACAACCCTATCCGCGCGGGTTGGCAATTGGCACGATCGTGGTGAGGGAAACCCACCCGTGACTGGCTCCCGGCGTTAGTTCCCGAGGGGTCACGACTGAATTGTCCGTCCGGTGGGCGCGACGTGCGCGATTCGAGTACGTGGCCGTCGCACGCCGGCGGGCGCGAATTCGCAACAATATATATATATATAATATATTATATATATATATAATATATATATAATATATATTGTTGCGAATCGCGCCCGTCGGCGTGGCGATCGGCCACGTGACTCGAATCGCGACCGCCTCGCCCACCGGACGGACAATTCAGTCGTGGACCCTCCCGGCTAACGCCGCGGATCCCAGTCACGGGTGGACCTTTCGGCCTCACCACAACCCAGTCCGCATTCTACCGCGCGGAATAGGGTCAATCGCCGAAAGTCGATATACCTAAATACCCGCACGGGTAACCTACCGAGGGGGTGTACCTCGCCACAGGCCGACTTCGGATACGGGCCGCTTAAGCGACCCGTTCCATGCTAACGGGATAACCGAGCGTGTTATCGTCGGCCTGACGGTTTCAGATTAATTTATCGGGCGTCTCGCGCCACTCAAACCCTTTACGTGAAACAAGATGGAGACCCAACGAAGGAAGGGGACGCAGCGAGACGGGGGAAGGAATTCAACAAGCACACGTATTTATTACACAGACGGACGAGTAGCACACATAAAGCAAAGCATGTATTTACAATACACAATTGGCAAAATGCACATATATCAAATAGAAAACAAAAGAAGCAGAAGCTACTACCGACTAACGCGACAACACGGACTCACTTACACAATTTCTACCTTACAGACACGGGCCACAACACGCACATCACACCTAAGCAAAGAAAGACCCCCCTCAAAGCAAGGGAGTCAGACTGGGCCCGTGGGCTAATGCGCGTGGAACCTGGATGAGCGGCCAGGTCCCACGAGACCGAAGGGTTCCTACCCGCGCCCTCGTGGCGAGCCGCAAAATGTCGCTGCACGGCGGGTGCCCAGTTTCGTTGGCACCTGCCTTGGGTAAAGTGGGAACGGGCCCCCTTGTCGCACTCTCTAGCGCGGGGGAAAGGGGGAATTGTTGATGCTCTGGGGAGGGAGTAATGGCTGGCTTGCTCGATTCCGCGACGCGCGACTCAACCCGACTCGTCGCCGACCTCCTGTCCGGACCCGAGCCTCCAGGTGTCTCCTCAAGCGATCGCCCTCCGCAGCCGTTCGCCCCCGTAGCCGTCTGCCCCACCTTCTGCTTCGAGGCTCCGTCTCCCGAATCTGCCCACCGATCTGCCTCGATCGCCTTGCGCTCGTCTTTTTATCGGCTTCAGGAACCCACCATATGGCAAATTTCGGATCAAACGACCTCAGGGGCGGAGCCACGCTCGTTCAGATTGGGACGCGAGAAAAAGGGGCGTGTATCATTCCATCTCAAATTTGCATATGCCATTTCGTCAGGCGGTCTGGAGGCGGGGCCAAGCCGCACCGCGCTTCCTAATTGGTGGATCAGATGTGGGCGTGTAGCATTCCTGATCCGAATTCTCCTCGGAAAACCCGCATCGCACTCGCGGCTCGCGTGTTCGCTGAAGATAGCCGACGCTCGGTGCCCACAGTTGGTGCGGGAATGCGTAGGAGAAGGTGGTGGAGGGTTTTCGGCGGTGTCCGATGCCATGAGCTGCTTGGAATGGCGGTGATGTGAGGCGGATTTGATAGCGAGTGGTGGAAGGTAGGTTTGGTGCTGAGCTTGTTGTTGTTGTTGTAGTTATGGTCAAAAACAAAGTAGAAAGAAAAACGCCTAACTCAAAGCGATCGCAGCCCGAATGAATCACATATTCCCTCTATACAACGGGTTTGGGCTAACTACCACATGACTTAAGAAATATATCTCACCTACGGGACTCTTTATGGATGTGTAATGCGAATTTTCCAACACCGTAACACTACCCCCTCCCCTTTTACAGACTCGTCCCGAGTCGTCAAATTATCGTGTGCCATCATGTGTAGTTCTCCCTAGTACGTTTTACCTACGGATCCCTGAGTGCGACATTCATGGTATTCGTGTCCCCAAAATAAATAACCGAGGCTGAGTAACTAACTAAACAAACCACTCACACAGACGACTTAAATAAAATTGCCGGGCGCTGACAACATGCCGGGGGCGCACTCATATTTACAGTACACTTAACACCTTACTTACAAATTTTACCACTAACCATGGCCCAGGATCAATGGACTCTGCAGGAAAAGAAAAGAGTCAACGAAACCGGGGCACGGGCCCCACTGCAGGCCCGTGTTGAGCTGCCAACAGGCAGTTCTCTTGCAACTCGTGTGACGATCCGCGCGCATAGGAAATGAACAGGGGGGGGGGGGGCAAATCAAAAGAACGGGGCAAACGCGTGTGGGCAGTGGGCATGGCATGGCAAAACAGGCAGGAAGGCATGGCTGACAAGCGCAGGCAACACAGCCGCTAACAAGGCCGCTAGGCAAAACAGCCGGCAGACGAATGGCCGGCACAGGCCTTGCAGAAAAACAGCGACGGACGAATCGACCGGCACAGGCCTTGCAGCACAGCAGCGCAGACGATCGGCCGGCACAGGCCTTGCAGAAACAGCTGCCGATGAAGTGGCCGCACAGCCGCAGACACAGCCGCCGATGAAGTTGGCCAGCCTTTGCCTTGATGGAGGTGGTGGAGGGAGTGCGGTGGTGTCTGGCCACCAGAAGGTGGACTCGGACCTACCTACTGTCTCCCTCCCACCTATCGCCTTTGCCTGTCACTGTCCTACCCACTCCCTTAATTTGTAAAAACCAATTTAGCCCCATCTTATTTTTTTTTTTTTTTTATTTTATCTTCCCCACTATAAATCGTCCCCCAACCCCTTTATCTCTTTGTTCGGCTAACCTATCCTGTCCCCTGCCTACTCCCACCCCTAGTTCCTTCCCGGGAGGGGAATGGGAGAGCAGCGTCCTGTGTCGAGGCCCAACCAACCTCACAGATGGCTCCCCAGATTCAGCGAATCTAACCAAAGTGGTCCAGCGGCCCACAACGAGAGCGAAGGGATGGATGGTGCGGAGGGGTACACTTCCTATCTACCCTAACCATTTAATTTAACTACCCCGGGCTTTCAACAAGCGCCTCTCGCTTTACACTATTGTTCTAACAACCCAGATTCCCGTGCCTGTGTTGGTGTCCTTCGAATTTCGGGCCTCGCCCCAAATTTTCCTTCCGTGCCCTTCACGGTTCTGGCTGGACGCGTGGCTCCCCCTGGCAGGCACACCCTCTGCCGATTCCCTAGATGGCACCCCCGGCACTACACTGCCTCCGAGCCTACCAGCTCCCTAAACACCGGGGAGTGCCCCCATGGCAACTCCCCTGAAACGCCACGTGGCAGGCTGGGCCCGGGCCCCTTTCCGAGGGTCACCCGTGCCCACACACTGCCCACGCGCTAACGGCGCCCGGGCCCCCGCATCCATGCGGGCGCACCCGTGCCCACTACGCTATCCCGCCCCCCATGGGCCTTGGCCTACCCGGCCGACTAGCCCGTGCCGGGTACCCACTCAGCGATACTCACCTTTCGCAGCCACGCTCCCAGCCCGTCAACAGGGCTCCTGCACCCCTCCAAATGGGTTTCGAGCCTACTTTCCCACCAACACAAAACGACTTCCTTTTTGTTAATTTAACTAACCCACTAACTCACTTTATTACTGACCCCGGGTCCCTTGGGGAGTCACTCCTCCCCCCAATCACTCATCGCACCATGCATTCCACATTCGCTCCATCACACAGACTCGCTGGCCTCACCCACTCAACATGACTCCACACAACTTCCAACCACACATCGCTGAACTCGCCATCCTTGCTACTACTCCCCTAACTAACTCGTGCTCCCCCGTCTCCCTTACACTACAGCACGTTCCTTTTAACACTACGTAGCTAAACTACTCCCCTCTACACATCAAAGTCGTCACTGTCTCCAAAATCTTTTCCATTTCCAACCTAAACTCCTAATCCCTCTAACTAATCCATTCCAGGCCCATGAGGACTTACCCCTGCCCCATGGAAGCCGGTCTAACTAAACTAACCCTTCCCCTAGCTAGTTCATCCTGTGCCAGGAAGGGGTCTTTCACCCAGCCTGGGAATCCTGTTCACCCGAAAGCGAGGCTGCTTTTTTTTTTTTTCGCAAGCGCAGCAAAACCAGCGCGGCAACTCACAGCCGCGCACTTTGCCTTGCGTGACGTCATGCAGCTGTCACGTCCCTCGTCCCTCTTGGGGTACCATCCGGCAGGATTCACCCTCCTGCCGGATTCCAACCCTACGCAGCCATGACGTCACTGCGCACCCAAAAACAACCCTCGCCTCGAGGGGTCCCCACGCGAACACATGTGCTCTGCCCGTTGGAGCTTAACACAAGCTCGCGTGGAGAAACCCTCCGCGTCCAAATCGTTTCACTGCCTAACTTTGTCCGTCGCGGGATCGGCAAAATCCACCGCTGGCGTTTCCGGACCGGGTTCACTCCCGCAAGCGGCACGTGGCGGTCTCGTGCGTTGCACAGCCGGACCTCGCGCTCGCGCTGGGTGAACCCGGCGGGTCCCCCACAACACTACGGCCGCTACCCGGCTTCTGTCCCTCTGTCGCCGTCGTCTCCGTTCCACCCACGCACACCTGCGTGTCACACGCCAGACTCCACTCCATCACACTCACATTCCCCGGGACGCGGCTGCATTTCCGCATGCCGACCGACATCTCCCTCACATACAGAGGACCTCAACACACGGTCCTCTCACACTCGGCCGCATTCTCAACACCGTGCTTCGCACACGCGTGCCGTTTCTGGCGCAACGCCGCTCCACCCACCCGTGGTCTTTCACCCGCACCCGTGGCCCTCCACACACGGGCTCATCCACCTGCGGTGCCCTTTCACACACGGCACGCTGGGAGCACGCACTCCGGCACACATGCCACACACCACTCACACAGGGTCGCACTTCACACCTGGGGTCTCATCCACATACGGCGTGCTGGGAAGCATGCATCTGGCACACTCACACCTGCACACACACACCGGGACAACCACACTGGGGATTCGTGTCCCACAAGGGTTCCCGGGGCCTCTATACCCCCCAAGCTGCACGTGCACCCATCCACAGCACTCGTCCTCAACTCCGCTTGCACGACCGAACCCACCTGTCGTGATTCGCCTCAAGGGGCATACTCCCTCCCCTCCTTCCTGGAGGCAGCCATTCAGCTGCTCACACCGGGCTCCACACGCTCGCGAGCTCACCCCATTATCTCCCACTACTTCTGTGTGTGTGTGTGTTCTGTTCCTTTAACCCCGTCATTATTCATGCTAGTCTCCCTCTATCATTTATTAGTTTCTGTTTCTTTCCGGAGTTCCTCCATCTCTCTGGATTTCAATTTTACTCTTCCTTTCAGTTCATTAATTTCAAACTCGTATAGTTTTTGTTTTCTCCTCCCACCTCTTCCTCTATGCTCCTCATTTCCAACTCATCGTTCTCTCAATTGGCTCATTCCTTCCTGTGTTTTCATTCGCTTTCTCTCATTACCCTTCCTTGCTTCCTCTCCTGTCCTTCCTTCTCCAGTTCATGGTTTGCTTCATTTTAATCTCCTTTTGTGTCTAATTGTTGCTGTCTTTACTCTGTTTTCTCTGTTTCCTTCTCCATCATGTTTGCTTCATGTATCCTTTGTGTTTCAGTTGCTGCTGTCTCATTACTCTTCCTTGTTTTTCTCCTGTCCTCCTTCTGCAGTTCATGGTTTTCTTCATGTGGTTAATTTCCTTTTGTGTTCATTCCTGTTCTTTGTTATCTTTCCTCGCACTCGCCTGCCTTTCTTTCAATTGTCAACCTCAGGCTTCATGTTCTTCTGTTTTCTATCCCATTGTTCCTCTCGTCTTCCCTCTCCAATCTCGTTGTGTCCTTCAATTCCTGATTTTTCTTCCTGCTTCATTCCTTGCTCCTTCAACTTCTCCTCGTATTCCAACTTATTTTTTTCGTTTTGTCGTTCAATTCAAATTTCATACTCTTTCAGTTTTCTATTCCACTGTCTTTCTTGTTCCTCATTCGTTGTAATTCGTATTTCTTTCAGTTGGCTGACTTCGTTTCTCCTGTCTATCTCTTGTCTTTCAGGACTTCTTCTTGTTCCTCATTCTGCAATCTCGTGGTTTCCTTCCATTGATCGATTTCCTTCTTCTGTCTCATTCGTTCTTCCATCATTACTCTTTCTTGCATCTCATTCTTTAATCTGGCCTTCGCTTCCAGCTGTTCGATCTGTACAGTGTTGGTTCCTTAACGTTTCATTCCGTTCTCGTTCTTCCTCTCTTAACACTCTTAGTTGTTTGTAGTTCCGTCTCTTTGTTTTGGCGTTTCTGTAACTCAGAAGCTTTTTTTCCAATTCCTTTCTCATCTCCACACACTCCGACCTTGCTTTGGCTTCTAACTGTTGTTTCTGATATTCCTGTTCTCTTTTTTACCTTCTCTTCCAAGCTTTTTCGTCCCAGATTGCCTCTTCCTACCTCCCTCGTCAGTTGCTCCAATTGCAACTTGCATTTCCGCCTTTCTCCTCTGTTTGGTTTTTCCATATTTCCTCCAATTGCAACTTGCATTCCGCCTTTCCTCCTCTGTTTGGTTTTTCCCTATTTCTCCAATTGTTTTTGAAGCCCGCTAATGTCCGCCTGCTTCACCTGCATAACATACCATGGCTTGAAGCAGTGGCTGTTGGAAACGTCGCCTCGTGTTGCGCCATTCGCCGAGCCATAATTAGCCGCTCGCTCCATGCTGCGCTGAGGGGCGATCGCGCCGCCATTATGCGACCCAGTTTGCCGGCAAAGTTCTTGCTCAGTAAATGGGGTGAGCTTCCCCTTTTGATTAAAATTACAAGAAGTAGTACCATCCCCGGCCATGGATCCTACATTACTACACATATACATTTCTACCCCCGGCACCCGCTCGGCCTTGAGACGCCATCTTATTCCACGTAAGGGGTTAATTTAGCTCACTCGTAATTTAGAGGGAATCGGGGGTCGCCTCTTCTCACCCTGGACCGATTCCCTGTGAATTTAGCTTGGAGACGGGCGGGATTCGAATCCACTCCTGACACCAGTGTTGCGAATTCGCGCCCGTCGGCGTGCGATCGGCCACGTGACTCGAACGCGGACCGCCTACTCCCACCGGACGGACAATTCAGTCGTGACCCCTCCCGGCTAACGCGCGGATCCAGTCACGCGGTGGACCTTTCGGCCTCACCACAACCCAGTCCGCATTCTACCCGCGCGGAATAGGGTGAATCGCCGAAAGTCGATATACCTAAGTACCCGCACGGGTAAAGCCTACCGAGGGGTTGTACCTCGCCACAGGCCGACTTCGGACACGATCCGCTTAAGCGGCTCGTTCCGGGCTAACGGGATTAACCGAGCGGTGTTATCGTCGGCCTTGACGGTTCAGATTAATATCGGGCGGCCGCGCCCACGACGAACCCTTTACGTGAAACAAGATGAGACCCAACGAAAGAAGGACGCAAGCGACACGGGGGAAGAATTCAACAGACAAGCATTTATTTTTACAACGCGACAACGAATAGCCACACATAAAGCAAGCATGTATTTACAATCACAATTGGCAAAATGCACATATAACAAATAGAAACAAAAGAAGCAGAGCTACTACCGACTAACGCGAACACTCGGCAACCACTTATACAGTTTCTACCTTACAGACACGGCGCCACAACACGCATTCACACCTAAGCAAAGAAAAGACCCCCAAAGGCAAGGGAGTCAGACTGGGCCCGTGGGCCTTAATGCGCGTGGAACCTGGATGACGGCCAGGTCCACGAGACGAAGGGTCCTACCCGCGCCCTCGTGGCAAGCCGCAAATGTCGCTGCACGGCGGTGCCCCAGTTTCGTTGGCACCTGCTTGGAGTAAAGTTGGGAACCGGGGTCCCCTTGTCGCACTCTCTCGCGCGGGAAAGGGGGAATTGTTGATTGCTCTGGGGAGGAGTATGGCTGGCTTGCTCTCGGTCCGCGACGCGCGACTCAACGCGACCTCGTCGCCGACCTCCTCGTCCCGGACCCGAGCCTCCAGGTCCTCCTCAGCCGATCGCCCTCCGCAGCGTTCGCCCCCGTACCGTCTGCCCCACCTCTGCTTCGAGCTCCGTCTCCGACTCCGCCCCCCCACCGACACTGCCTGAGCTCCGTCTCCGAATTTGCCCACCGATCTGCCTCGATTCGCCTTGCGCTCGTCTTTTTTATCGGCTTCAGAAACCCACCATATGCAAATTCTCGGATCAAACGACCTCAGCGGGCGGAGCCACGCTCGCCGATTGGACGGAGAAAAAGGCGGGCGTGTATCATTCCTGATCCTCAAATTTGCATATGCCGATTTTCGTCAGGCGCGTCTGGAGGCGGGCCAAGCCGCCCCCGCCTTCCTAATTGGATGGATCAGATGTGGGCGTGTAGCATTCCTGGATCCGAATTCTCCTCGGAAAACCCGCCATCTGCACTCGCCGGCTCGCGTGTATCGCTGAATATAGCCCGACGCTCGGTGCCACAGGTGGTGCGGGAATGGCCGTAGGAAGAATGGTGGGAGGGTTTCGGCGGTGTCCGATGGCCATGGAGCTGCTTGGAATGGCGTGATGTGAGGTTTGCGGTAGCGAGTTGAAGGTAGGTTGTGGCTGCTGGCGTTGTTGTTGTTGTTGTAGTGCTTGGTTCAAAACAAAGGTAGAACAGAAAAACGCCTAACTCAAAGGATCGCAGCCCGATGAATCACATTAATTCCCTCTATACAACGGGTTGGGCTAACTACACAATGTACTTAAGAAATATATCTCACCTACGGGACCTTTATGGTGTAATGCGAATTTCCACAGCCGTAACAATATATATATAATATATATATATATATATATATATATATATATATATAATATATATCAAGCTAAACTGCTGAGCGAGCCAGAGTTTGACTGAGCTGGGCTATACTGTAGGTATGTCTGTGCTTCACTTACTCTCGTGTATACACTTTTTTGGTGCGTATTAAAAGCTCTTCTCTACTACGATCGGTTTAGTCTTTACTTGATTTCAATCGGCCGTGAAAACCTGATCTCGACATTTTGGCGTAGTCGGCGAGGGTAAGCAGAGCAAAGGAGGGGAACTGCTGCTTTGGTGAGAAAAAATAGGGCAGAGCCGGCGGCTTAAAGATTAAGGTAAGAACTGCCTCTTTTCTCGCACCGGGCATACAAGTCGCCTGCTCTTTGTGAATCTGTCCTTATCTTAAAAGAACGGAAAAGAGGGCTTTTATACACATCAAAAGAGGGTACCCCGGGAGGTTTTATGGTCCGAGAAGACAGGGTCCAGAGGAGATTGAGGAAACGCTGGAAGGCTGACCCAAGAATTCTCCATAGGACAGGGTCCAAAGGGAGATGAAGGAAAAAAACCCTGGGAGGGTAACCTGAGAAATCTCCAAGGACAAGGTTTTTGTGGGAGATTGAGGGCGTGGAAGGTGTGCAAGAGGAGCCGTAGATGATGCGATGGTCGAGTGGAAAGGTTGAAAGACACCCGACCCAGCCCGAGAACACCCCGGGCAAAATACTGACCAGCCCAAGGATACCTTAGGAAGGATCAAGGAAAATGGGAAAATAAACGTCGAAGCTAAAGTTGAATAATAATGCCCCACCCACGAATACCGTGGGCAGAAATGATGTATGGGAAGTATGGAGTTAAGTCATGTACCCAATTGGCATTTATGGCATAAATGGACAAAGGAAGACCCATGCCCATTCCCGAGATGGGGCTCTTTTAAGAGCAAAAACTATAAATAACTTGTAATGTCGATTAGAACAACGGACAAGTGATAAGTTAGAACCAGAAGCCAGATGTTGAAGCTTGGAAAAATGTGGGAAGAGGAGGCCCCTACAAATAAGTGAAGTAGCTATAAATTTGGTAAAACGGAAACTGTTTGAAATTACAAACACAGTAAAAGGATTGCAACAACCAGTACAGGGATTGGGATTGTTCCTGCCTCGGTGAAATGCCTCTGAGAGTGAAGTGCAAGTGCGGGAAGCTCAGGGAAATAATACAGGTGCTCCATCTGCATATGTTAAAAACACACCAAGTTTGTATCCAACCATTGAAAGTATGGGGCTGATGGCCACAGCCTCTGCTTTTCCGGTTCAAGAAATAACTCCGGCGGGACCAGGGTGCAGGCTCAGTCAGTGTACCGACCATTTAAGAGATCGAATTAAGATCAAATGAAGGAGAGAGTATTAGATCTGAGGGAAATGCAGGAGCAGTAAGGACTTCATAAGGCAGTGGGTTGCAGCTCCATCGCATGGCACCCACAGTGACATTGGGTGCTATGTCAAAGATTTTGTCTGCATATGTATGAAGAGAGAGCTCGAGAAGGGCTGAATGGACAGCAGACGAACCAGCAGGATGCACCGAAGCAGATCGGCAAGATAAGCGAGGGCGCCTGTATGAGGAGATTGAGAGACTTGCGAACACCAGCACTAGATTGGGATAAGACTATGAAACAAAGCAACGTCAAGGGGAAGGGCATCCGAGTTTATGGATAGATTAATGAGACATCTCTACAATATGGGGGTTTCAAGTTGAAGCAGACATACCGCAGCGAACGGTCACTAACTTCGTAATTGAAGGGCTCAGGCCTCAATTAAAAAAACAATTGAAGTATGTCTGTTAGGGATTGCAAGGGCAAGAAAGCAAGTGGAATTTGTATTAGCAGCCTGATCAATGTATGGAACCGAGCGGAAGAACGTGGAAACGCAAAGGCAAAATTAAAGACGAAGTGTTGCAGATGGTGTGTTAGACCAAAGCAGCAGAGAGAAGAAATGATAAGGATTGGAGAAAGTGGGAACTGGAGGAAGGATGATACAGATTCGCGAAGAAAGAACGAGCGGCCAGGAAATGGGGACGGTGAATGAGATGTCCGCAAAGACCCCCACCAGCAGCACAGGATGGACGCCCAAGAAATGGAGTGGAAAAGACAAAGGCTGGACGCGAACCCCACCACAGACCCGCTCAAGAGGACTGCGCAAGACAGAGCAGGAACAACCAAGCTGCACACAAGGATGTTTCCAGTGCGGACAACTGGGACATTCAGTGGCCCTGCCAATTTTCCCCAGCACGTGACACGCTCAGTCAATGAAAGAAGGGACGCGAACGAACTGAAACATTTAACAATTGGGGTTTATTTATACAATAATGGGGAACAAGGGAACACAGAAGAGCAGATTTAAAACGAATAAAGCAAGGCAATGCAAATATATACATCACAAAACACATACAATTTTACTACTTAAAGACGGGGCACACACACAGACACACACACACACCCACAGACAGAAGTGGACCCCAAATGGTCTTCATTTGGACCTCCAGCTCGGAGGACAGACGGGATGCAGATCAGT
>JAXMNL010000618.1:126-15826 GCA_035128595.1 Eptatretus atami
CGCCGACGGGTGAAGCAAAGGAGGCTCGCTCGGAGGAGGCTTGAAGGAGGCTCGCTCAAAGGAGGCTCGCTCGAAGGAGGCTCGCTCGAAGGAGGCTCGCTCGAAAGAGGCTCGCTCGAAGGGGGCTCGCTCGAAGGAGGCTCGCTCGAAAGAGGCTCGCTCGAAGGAGGCTCGCTCGGAAGAGGCTCGCTCGAAGGAGGCTCGCTCGGAGGAGGCTCGGTGGAGGCTCGGTGGATGTTCTTGCTCCGCGGTTGCTCTGGCTCTGGTCTTCCGGCTCGCTTTCTGAAGGCCGCTGGCCTGGTCTTTGGTGGGGCGTCGCAGGACCCCGCTGGCGGGCCCAGGGTCGTGGCGTGGATTTCGGGATGTGGTTCGAGTCCCACCGTGGTGGTTGGAGTCCGGTGGTGACCGCAAAGGCGAGAAGGTACCGCGGCCAGGCTCGTTCCCCCAGCTCGCCTTCCCTCTGGGCTTGAGGGGCCCCGAATAAAGACTCCACGGGGTGCATTTCTTTGGGTGTGTGTGTGTGTGTGGTGTGTGTGGTGGTGTGTGTGTGTGTCCCGTGGACCCCGCCTAAAAGTCGAAACTGTTAAGTGCTGTGTTCCTTGTAAATTGCATTTCTCATATTCCGTTTAAATTCTGCTCTTTATGGCCCCTGCCCATGATAAATACACCCCCATTGTTCAATGTCACCGGCTCGTTTGTCTGTCACTTTCGTTCAATTGGTTTAAGCACGGTGGCATACTGGGAATTAGGGGAGGCCGTTCGTTGCCGTTAAATTGTTCATTTGGACGCGACGGATCTTGGTAATCCCCGCTCGATACAACCGGATCGGGCCGGTACAAACGGCCCGTTTCCGCCCGAGGTCCGTCGAGCAGTGTGGTTTTCCCCGGTATCCTAGACGGCGTGAGTACTTAGGTAAATTGGAATAGACAAGTGGACCCCTACTCACACGCCGTCGAAAATATTGGCGCCCCGGTCCTTTAAGAGGCCCTCGATCTGGAGTTATCCGGGGTGACGGACACTTTCAATCCTGTGTTGGTAGGAATCAGCCCACCTGCTCCGTCTGACGTTCGTTCTCTGCTAACCGAACCCGGCACCACAACAATATATTGTTGCGAATTTCGCGCCCGTCGGCCGTGCCGACTCCGGCCACGCGACTCGAACCGCGACGCCTCGGCCCACCGGGACGACAATTCAGTCGTGACCCTCCGGCTAACGCCGGGATCCAGTCACGGTGGGCCTTTCGACCTCATCCCAATCAATCGTGCCACATGCGGCCCCCGCGTGATAGGTTGTTCGCCAAACTCGACCTACCTATAGTACCACGGCGGATGGTAAACCGGGCCGATCCGTACCTCGCCGCAGGTCGACTCCGGACACGGAGCCGCTTGGGCGGCGCCGTTCCGTACTATCCGGGGATAGACCGAGCACGGTGTTAATCCGTCGAACGAAATGACGGTTCAGATTATTTACCCGGGCGTTTTGCATCCGCACTACGAACCCCTTTAACGTGAAGCAGGAATGGAGGGTCATTAAAGAAAAGACGAAGCGAAACGGGAAAACAGTTCACACAATGCAACATTTATTTCCGCGGTACGCGGAGCACACATATAGCACAACGTAAAGCAAACAGCAATGTATTTACAGTCACAATTGCACAATATATCCATTGAACAAAAGAAATGCACATATAAAGGAGTTAAAACCGACTACACGACACACGGACCACTTATACAGTTACTAACCTTACAAGACACGGGCGCCAACAAACCGCATTCACCGAAGCAAAGAAAAAGACCCCCTCAAGGCAAGGGAGTCAGACTGGGGGCCCGTGGGCCCTATCGCGTGGGAACCTGGATGAGCGGCCAGGCCCACGAGACGAAGGGTCCTACCCGCGCCCTCCGTGGCGAGCCGCAGAATGTCGCTAACGGCGGTTCCGTGGGACACCTTGCCTGGTGTGAGTGGGAACGGGGCCCCTTGTCGCAACTCTCTCAGCGCGGGGGAAAAAGGGGAACTTGTGATGCTCTGGGGAGGGATTATGGCTGGCTTGCTGCGAATCCCGCGAACCGCGAGCCTCCAGGTCCACCTCAGCCGTTCGCCTCCGCAGCCGTCTGCCCACCGATCTCGCCTCATCCGATCTCCTCGAGCTCCGTCTCCAACGACGCCAGCCCAACTGACTTCCTCACCGATCTGCTGGCTCCACCGACACTGCTTCAACTGACTTCGCCCCCAACGGATACTGCTTGCTCCACGACACCCTCGATACTGGCTCGATACTCACTGCGCTCAACCTCACTGGCTCGCCTTTTTATCGGCTCGGGACACCACCAATATGCAAATGTATCGGAATCCAAAACGACCTAGGGCGGACGCCACGCTCGCCGTTGGCGGAGAAAAAGGGGGCGTGTAACATTCCTGAATCCTCAAATTTCATATGCCGATTTTCGTCAGGCGCGTCTGGAGGCGGGGCCAAGCCGCCGCCGCGCTTCCCGATTGGGTGGATTCAGATGTGGGCGGTAATATTCCTGATCCGAATTCTCCTCAGGAACCCGCCTCACCACTCAGCGTGTCTCGCTGAAGACAGCTCGACCGCTCCGGCGTCCAAGGTGGCGCCGGGAATGCCCGTAGGAGAAGGTGGTGGAGGGTTTTTCGGCGGTGTTCCGATGTTGGCCATGGCGCTGTTTGGAATGGCGGTGATGGAGGTTTTGCGTAGCGAGTGGTGAAGGTAAGGTTTTTTGCTGCTGGTGCGTTGTTGTTGTTGTTTGGCGTGGGTGGCTCAAACAAAGGTAGAACAGAAAAACGCCTAACTCAAAAGGATCGCAGCCCGAATGATCAGCATTAATTCCCTCGTATATACAACGGGTTGGGCTCACTCAACATGTACCTTTAGAAATAATCTCACCTACGGGACCTTATGGTGTTTGCGGATTCCAGAGCGTAACACTACCCCCCTCCCCTTTTTACAGACTCGTCCCGAGTCGTCAAATTATCGTGTGCCATCATGTGGGTAGTTTCTCCCTAGTACGTTTACCTACGGATCCCTGAGTGCGACATTCCATGGTTTCGTGTCCCCAAAATAAATCACCTGAGGGCTGAGTAATAACTAAACACTCACCACACAGACGACTTACATAAATTGCCGGCGCTAAACACATACATGCCGGGGCGCACTCAACTATACAATACAACTTACACCTTACCTTATAAATTACACTAACTCCATGGCCCAGGATCAATGGACTCTGCAGGAAAAAGAACGGAGAGTCAAAGAAAAAATCCGGTGCACGGGGCCCGCCACTGCCGGCCCGTGTTGCAGCTGCCACAGGAACAGTTGCCTGCAGCTTGCACAACTGTTGCTTGCGGAACTCCTGCGCGATGGAAATGAAGCAGGGGGGGGCAAAAGCAAAATTGAACGGGGCTGGTGAACGGGGGCTAAGTGGGCATGACATGGCAAAGTAAAGGCAACATGAGCCGCAGAAGGCCGTTGCAGGCAAAACACAGCCGGCAGACGAACTGGCCGGCAACACGGCCTTGCAGTAAAAACAGCCGTCGGACGAATCGGCGGGCACACGGCCTTGCAGCAAAAACACAGCAGGACGTCGGCCCGGCACAGGCCTTGCAGAAACAACCACCGAGAAGTTGGCCGGCACAGGCCCCGCAGCACACAGCCGCAGACGATGAAAGTTGGCCCAGCCTTTGGCCTTGCAGTGGAAGTTTGGTTGGAGGGAGTGCGGTGGTGTTGGCCACACCAGAAGGTGGAACTCGGCCCCTACCCTACCTGTCTCCCTCCCACCCTATCGCCTTTGGCCTGTCACTGTCCCATACCACCCCCTTAATTTGCAAACCCAATTTAGCCCCCAAATTACTTTTTTTTTTCTTTTTTGTTGTTTTTATTTTCACCCTCTTCCCACTATAAATCGTCCGCCTACACCCCCTTTACTGTCTCTGTTCGGCTAACCAATCCTGTCACCTAGCCTACTCCCACCCCTACGTTCCCTTCCCGGAGGGGAAATAAGGGAGAGGGCCTAGCGTCCTGGTGCGAGGCCAACCAAGCACTCAAGAGGCCTCTCACCAGGAAATCTCAGCGATCTAACCCAAAGTGGGTCCAAGCGGACCCATCAACGTAGAAAGCGAAGGGATGGATGGTGCGGAGGGTACACTTCCTAATTTCTACCCTAACCATTTAAGTATTTAAACTACGCCCGGGGCTTTCAACAAGCGCCTCTCGTAATCTATTGGTTCTAAAAACCCAGATTCCCGTCGGGCCTTGTGGTTGGTGTCCACTCAATTTTGGCTCCTCGCCCTCTAATTTTCTCGTGCCATTGCACGGTTTTCCGTGGCTGGGACGCGTGGCTCCCTTTTGGCAGGCCACGACCCTCTGCCGATCCCCTACGATGGCACCCCGGGCACTACAACACTGCCCGCGAGCCTACCAGCTCCTAAAACCACCGGGAGTGCCCCATGGCAACTCCCCTGAAATGGCAACACGTGGCAGGCTGGCGCCCCGGGCCCCTTTCCGAGGGTACACCCGTGCCCACGACATTGCCCACCGCGGCAAACGCGCTCCGGGCCCCGCACCAAGCGGGCGCACGCCGTGCCCAACTACGCCTACCCGGCCCCACCATGGCCCTGCCTACCACGGCCGACTAGCCGGTGCCCGGGGTACCCCACTCAAGCGATACTCACAACGTTGCGCCACGACTCCCAGCCCGTCAACGGGCTCCTGCACCCCTCCAAATGGGTTTCGAGCCTAACTTCCCACCAACAGCAAAAACGACTTCCAATTTTTCAATTTGTCTAACCCAGCTAACCCTCTAACACTGACCCCGGGGGTCCTGGGGCGGGAGTCACTCCTCCTACCAACTCACTCATCGCACCATGCATTCCAGCATTCGCTCCACTCACCACAGACGCCGCTGCCTCAACTGCACTCAACACGTTTCTCACCTCCACAACTTTTCCCCAGACTCTTCAGCACACACCGCTGATCCTGCCATCCTTCTAAACTACCCCTCCCCTATCTAACTCGTGCTCCCACGTCCCCGTCCCTTTACACTGTAGGCACGTTCCTTTAACACTAACGTAGCCTAAGGCTACGTCCCCACTCACACTCACTGTCTGTCACTTGTCCCCAAATCTAAAAAATTATTTCCAATCCTAAAAGCTCACTAACAATCCCTCTAACTAATCCATTCCACGGGACCCCATGAGGAACTACCCTGCCCCATGGAGCCGGTCTAACTAACAACTAAACACCTTCCCCCGACTAGTTTCCATCTGTGGCCCAGGTCAGGGGGTCTTTCACCCCATTAACCTGGGAACCTGTTCACCGAAAGCGAAGGCTGCTTTGTTAATTTTTTTTTTTTTCCAAATTCTGCCCGCAGCACCAGCGGTCGGAACTCACAGCCTGCGCTTCTTGGCAACCTTGCCCGTGACGTCATGCAGCTGCCACGCGTACCTCGTCCCTCTGGACGGTACATCCGGCTAGGGATTCACCCTCCTGCCGGATTCCAACCCCACGTGCAGCCATGACGTCACCCTGCGCACTCCCAAAAACAACCCTCGCACTCCTTCGGGGGCTCCCCCAACGCGAACCTGTGCTCTGCCCGTTGGAGCTTAACACATGCTCGCGTGGAGAACGTCCGTCCGGTCCCAAATCCGTTTACTGCCTATACTTTGTCCGTCCGCGGATCGGCAAATCCACCGCTGGCGTTTCCCAGGACCGGGCTTCACTCACTGCAAGCGAGCCACGTGGGGTCTCAGTGCCGCTGCACAGCACGGACCTCGCGCTCGCTTGCTGGGTGGAACCCGGCACGTCCCACAACAGCTACAGCCGCTAACCCGGTTTTGTCCCTCTGTTCGCCGTCGTCTCCGTTCACCCACACACACTGCGTGTCACGACCGCACACGCTCCACTTCATCACACTTCACATTCACACCGGGAGACGCGGCTGCATGCTCACGCATGCCCACCGACATCTCCCTTACACCACAGAGACCTGCACACACCCCAGTTCCCCCTCCCGTCTCCTCACATGGACGCCTCTCACTCACACCCAACCTTTCACCTGCCCAGGGGGTCTCACTCACAAGACCATGCGTGCCGGAACGCACGCATCTTCTCCGCACACTCAGAAAACACACACCACCTAGCACAACCACACTGGGATTCGTGGTCCCCACAAGGGTCCGGGGCCCTCTGTACCCCCCAAGCTGCAACGTGCACCTATCCACAGCACTCCGTCCTTCAACCTCCGCTTGGCACGACCGGGAACCCACCTGGTTTCTTGATTCGCCTGCAAGGGGGCATACTCCCTCCTCGTCCTGAGGCGGCCATCCAGCTTGCTCACTCCGGGTCCCCACCCAGTTCCACGAGCTCACCCCCATTATCCTCCAACTAACCTCTTGTGTGGTGTGTGTTCCTGTTCCTTCAACCCCGTTCTTATCATGGCAGTCTCCCTCTATTTCCTCTATTCTCCACCTGGTTCTATACATCATTAGTTTCTGTTTTCTTTTTGGAGTTTTTCCAATCTCTATGGATTTCAATTTACTCTCTCCTTCAGTTCAGTAATTTTCAACTCGTAAGTTTTTGTTTTCTCCTCACCCTGCTCTTCCTCATGCTTCCTCATTTTCAATCTATCGTTTCTCTCATTGGCTCATTTCCTTCGCTGTGTTTCATTCGCTGCTCTCTCATTACCTTTCCTTGCTTTCCTCTCCTGTCCTTCCTTCTCCAGTTCATGGTTTTGCTTCTTTCGGTTAATACTCTTTTACTGTGTTTCATTTGCTGCTGTCATCATTACTCTTCCTTGTTTCTTCTCGGTGTCATTCCTTCTGCAGTTTCATGGTTTTTTTCTTCCATGTGGTAATTCCCTTTTGGTGTTTCATTGCTGGTTCTTCTACTCTTCGCACGTCCAGCCTTGCCTTTCTTTGTCCCAATTGGTCAACTCCGGCATTCATGTTCTTTTTGTTTTCTAATCCCCATGTTCCTCTCGTTCTTCATTACCTCTCCAATCGTCGTTGTGTCCTTCAATCTCCTCATTTCTCCTTCCTGCCCTTTTCATTCGTTGCTTCAACTTCTCCTGTATTCCAACACTTATTTTTTTTCGCTTTTGTCGTTTCAGTTTTCAAATTCATATCCTTTTCAGTTTCTATTCCATCTGTCTTTCTTGTTTCCTCGTTCTGCAATCTCCGTTATTTCTTTCAACTGACAGACTTTCTTTCTCCCTGCTCATTCCTTGTTCTTTGTATTTCCTATTCCACTGTCTTCTTGTTTCTTTCTGTAATCTCGTATTTCTTTCACACTGACCTGCTTCGTTTCTCCTGTCGTAATCCTGTTCTTTCAGGACTACTTTCTTGTTCCGCTCATTCTGCAATCTCGGTGGTTTCCTTCCATTGATCGATTTCCTTCTTCTGTCTCATGTCGTCTTCGCATCCATTACTCTTTCTTGCATCTCATCCCCAATCCTGGGCCCTTTGCTTCCAGCTGTTTGACTCTGTACAGCGTGGTTCCTTAACGTTCATTCTCCGTTCCCGTTCCTTTCCTCTCTCACCATCCTCAATCGTTTTTTGTATTCCGTCTCTTCGTTCTGGTGTTTCTGTAACTCAGTTTTCTTTTTCCAAATTACTTTCTCATCTCCGTACAACTCCGACCTTACTTTGGCTTCTAACTGTCGCTTCCGGCTTTCCCCTTGGTGTTTGTCTATCCGTCTTCCCAGTTCCTCTGTCTCAGTTTTTACCTCCAGTCCCAGCTTATCAAACTCTCTTCGTCATGTCTTGAAGCTTTTTCTCACACTCCACCATTTTAATTTCCTTTCGTGCACGTCCTCCGTCACCGCCCAATTAATTTTTCCCTCTCGTTCGTCCTTTTTCCGTCACCTCCACACTTCTTCGCCCAACAACGTTCCCGAATTAATTTTTTTTCAACCGCGCCTTCACCCGCGGGCCTGACAACCGTTGCAAAACCCCCCCAGCTCGTTCGCTCCACACGTGGGCGTCGCCATTACGCACTTCTGCTGTTGCTTTCATCCCGCCTGCAGGCCATTGGCCCTACTTTGCTGCGTTTCAACCCGCATTTCTTTTATTTCTTCCTTCTTTCGTTTTTGTTTGTTTCCATTTTGAGTGCGTTTCCATCCATTTTTTTCGTTCATGGTCCATCTCATTTTGTTTGGTGTTTGTTTCCATCTGCTTGTTCACTCTCCTATTTTGCGGGGCGTTTCCATCCATTTTTTTCGTTCTTTCTGCCAGCATGGCGAATAGCGGGCCATGTCTCGGGTGCACTTTCCAGCTGAGGCCGATGCGGCCAGGATCGGGGGGTTTTGGTGGAGAAGGGGGGGGGGGGAGGTGTTATACCACCGCGGCCGATCTGCCGCCGTCAGCACCCATTTCGGGCCCTGGATTCGTTTGGGGGGGAAAACTGTTCCTCACACCAATGTCTGGCATGGGGATTCCATCCTGGGCCATGATTCTACATCACTACACATATACTTTCTTACCCCCGGCACCCCGCGCGCCTTATAACGCCATCTTATTCCACGTAAGGGGTTAATTTTAAATGCGCTCGTAATTTACGAGGGAATCGGGGGACGCTCCTCCTGGACCGATTCCCTATGAACTTTAGCTTGGAGGCGTGGGTTCGAATCCCACCCTGACACCAGTGTTGCGAACATTCGCGACAGCCAGCGGCTGTGCGCGATCGGCCACGATCGACTCGGAACAGCGCGACGCTCGCCCACCGCACGGGACAATTCTATCGTGACCTCTCGGACTAACGCCGGGAGCTCATCAGGGTGGGCCTTCGGACCTCACCACAATCGTGACCAATCGGCCACCCGCGTAGGATAGGGTTGTTCGCCCAACTCGAACTACCTAATTACCCACGCGGATAGAGAAACCGGGCGATCGCTACCTCGCCGCAGGTCGACTCCGCGAACGAAGCCGCTTAATGGCGGCCGTTCCGTCGATACAAGGGATAACCGAGCGGTGTTATCGTCGACAGCTTGGTCACGCCAGACTTTCAGTTATTATACCGCTTATTAGCCCACACGAGACCCTTTACGTGAAGCAGAATGGAGGGTCCATAAAGGAAAACGACGAAGCGAAACGGAAACAATTCACACAAGCACATTTATTTCCCTGCGGCACGCGGAGCACACATATAGACACGTAAAGCAAACAGCATGTATTTACAGTCACAATTGCACATATATCACATTGAAACAAAAGAATGCACATATAAAAGGAGTTAAACCGACTAAACCAAGACACATCGGACCACTTATACAGTTACTACCTACAAGACAAGGCGGCCACAACAAACACGGCAATTCACAACCGAAGCAAAGAAAGACCCCCTCAAAAGGCAAGGAGTCAGATGGGCCCGTGGGCCCTAATGCGCGGGTGGGACCTGGATGAGCGGCCAGGGCCCGCACGAGACCGAAGGGTCCTACCCGCCCCTCAGTGGGCGAAGCCCGCAGAAGTCGCTACACGGCGTTGTCTCCGTGGGCACCTGCTGGTGGTGAGTGGGAAGGGGCCCCTTGGTCGCCTCTCTCAGCGCGGGGAAAGGGGAATTGTTGATGCTCTGGGGAGGGATTAGGCTGCTTGCTCGAATCCCCGCGACGCGAGCCTCCAGGTCGGCACCTCAGCCCGTTCGCCTCCGCCACGCCGTCTGCCCAACCGATCTCCGCCTCACCGATCTCCTTCGAGCTCGTCTCCCAACGACCCAGCCCGAACTGAACTTCCTCCACCGATCCTTGCTGCTCCCACCGACACGCTTCAACTGACTTCGCCCCACGATACTGCTGCTCACCGACCTCTCGATAACTGCTCGAATACTCAACCGCTCAACTCAATGCGGCTCGCCTTTTTATCGGCTTCGGAACCCACCATATGCCAAATTATCGATCCAAACGACCTCAGGGGCGGAGCCAACCGCTAGCCGATTGGACGGAAAAGGGGGCGTGTATCATTCCTGATCCTCAAATTTGCATATGCCGATTTTCGTCAGGCGCGTCTGAGGCGGGGCCAAGCCCGCACGCGCTTCCCGATTGGGGGATCAAATGTGGGCGTGTATCATTCCCGATCCGAATTCTCCTCAGGAACCCGCCCTCCGCACTCCGCGTGTCTCGCTGAAAAGACAGCTCGAGGCGCTTCGGCGTCCACAGGTGGCGCGGGAATGGCCGTAGTAGAAGGTGGTGGAAGGGTTTTCGGCGGTGTCCGATTGGCCCTGGCGCTGTTTTGGAATGGCGGTGATGTGAGTTTGCGGTAGCGAGTGGTGGAAGGTAGGTTTTGCTGCTGGCGTGTTGTTGTTGTTGGCGTGGGTGGCCTCAAAACAGAGGTAGAACAGAAAAACGCCTAAACTCAAAGGATCGCAGCCGCGAACTGAATCACATTAATTCCTTATAACAACGGGTTTTGGGCTAACTACACATGTACTTAATGAATATTATCTCACCCTACGGGACCTTTATGGGGTGTTTGCGAATTTCCAGAGCCGTAACAATATATACTATATATATACATATACATATTTATATATTATATATATAAATATATACTATATATTATATATATATATATACAGTTATATTATTACGGTTGTGGAAATTCAAGCAGATCACTATTCAGGTTCCCTGAAGATTCAGTTATGTCGATAAGTGTGTGTCCAGGGTTAGATTTCCCCACCGATGGTAAAACGGGAATTATTTGTGTTGCGCGGGCTGGTGAACTTTGGAGGTATGTTATCTTTTCTATCTTTATTTTATAACATCATCTCCTCACCATCCTTCTCCACACCCGCCAACATCCTCCTCACCACCTCTCTCACAAACCGCCAATATCTCCAACCCAGCATCTCCACGGGCCGGCAATCTTTCACCAACAACAAACACCCACACCACCAACAATCTCCTCACCACCGCTTCTCCAACAACCGGCCAAACAATCTCCTCACTAGCATCTCACAAACCGCCATCTTTTCACCAGTACAACAACCCCCAACTGCCAACATCTCTCGCCACGCTTCTCATACAACGCGCCAACCTCTCCCTCAACCACCTTCTCCCACAATCGCGCACATCTCCCACGATTCCACGGCGCCGCCATCTTTTCACCAACAACAAACATCCTCACAAACACATCTCACCAAAATAACACGATGGCATCCTCGACAGCGCAAAAGTGATTTCAACACAGCCGCGTGGAAGAGTGATTTCAAACACGGGCGCGGCTTTGCCGGATTCAGAACGACGAAAGGGGCGGAGCCAGCCGGGGGTGAAAGTTTCAAGGGTGAAAAGGGGCAAGCAGCCGCCTTCGGTTGGGAGAAGTCCTACAGCGGCTTCAACCCTCCGGGCTATAAAAAGGCGACGTTTCTGACGCCGAGAGCGTTGTTGTTGGTCGAGTAGGAGTGGAGTTCGTTCGTCGTTGGACCACCAAGTCACAGGTTTGTTGGTCGTTGTTGTCGTTGTTAGTTGTGGATGGTCGGAGGAGTGGAGTTCGTTCGCGTTTGGAAAACGCAGCGGTCATCAAGGTTTGTGGTGGTCGTGTGTCTTGTGTCGGTGGGGCCAGTGCGAGTTGGAGTCGGGAGAGTGCCAGCCGGAGAGAAGTCGCCAGCCGGAGAGAAGTCGCCAGCCGAGAGGCCAGCTAAGCTCGTAACGGTCCGAGCGATGGTGCCCCGAGTCGGTTCGGCGACGGTGAATGAGTAGAGCGGGCTCTTAAGAGCACATCACTCTAAAGAGCAAGGGCCGTTCGCTCCTCTGACAGCGTCGTCGGGCCACGGCCCGATCGACCAGGCCAGCGCTGCTAGGCCCTGGACCACACAAGCCGCCGTTACAAAGCTGCCGCGTTTACGACGAGAACATACGGAGGGTCGCCGACCAAAAGACCCATCGAGCATCGCTCAAGGGCGACAAGGTAACCTGGCCCGGCTCGGGAGCTCCTTCGGTGCATATCCCAGGTCCAGGAACATTAAAGCTTACGAGTCCCATTCCTTTCTTACTTTCGATGGGGTTTTGCAATGGAAAGTCTGTGGGCGGCTTGTCTACCAAGTAGAACCTGATTAGATGCATGTACATCAATATAGATATCGGCTTAGGTTTTTTTACTCGTGTCTTGCCCCGCTAGTCCCATTCATTGCATTGCTTACGTGTAAAATATATAATGTCCCCATTGTTGAATTGTCACCTGGTGTTGGTCCTGTGTTCCTGCCATGACTGGCCAAATAATTGCGTTCGGAATAATTAGCTGGTTGATTAATAGCTGATAAAATACATCTGGTCTGACGGGGTCCTTAGGCGATATAAAACGCGCTCGGCAAATCGCAAACGGGAACAAGCTGCTTAAAAGCGGGCCGTTTTCGTGGCAGGCCTCCGTTGAGGTTAATCCCCGGCATTCTGTCTGCGCGAATAACTCTACGGTACATCGACAATTCGGATCGACCCCTGTAGCGCGCGGGACAAGAACAGTTGGCTGTTATTGGTGTGTTAACAACACCGTAGCTGGGTTTCGGCGTTGATGCGCGAAAGCTGTGACTGGATTGCTCGTTCGGTGGCACGCGCGGCCGCAATTGAGCTAAGGCGGTCCGCGCCGCAACGCCGGCGGGGCGAGAATCTACAACACTGTTGTCAGGAACGTGGTGAGTTCAATTTCTCCTCCTCGAAACTAAATTAACGGAACCCGGATCAGGGTGTGCGAGGAGACCCTCCGGTTCCATTAAATTCGAGCGGTTGAAATTTTGTTATTACCGAATACCAAAAATGGGCAGCTCAAGCCGAGCGGGGGCAGGGGGAATTAGAAATAGATTTAAGAATTAAACGAATCTATGGCCCAGGACGAAAGCACCGCCATGCAGATTTGACTTTCCCGCACCAAATAAATGCCAGAGTCCGAAATGGGCCGGAGCGGGCTGGGCGGCGGACGACGCCCCCCACCGTGCCGAAATTCACGCCACGGATCGGAATGGATTGGACATGTTTGAGGCGTTGATGGCAAAAATGGATGGCGATGAACGATTAAACATAAATGAAACATGCGTGCAAAATGAACGGAAATTTGGATGCGATGACGGGTGGCATGGATGAAAGTATGGCATAACGCTGCGGGGTGAAATGCAGAGCATGGGGCCTGAATCTCCAGGCAGGGCGAGAGGCACTAAAGACGGAATTGGAGGAAGCAAAAGGCAAATGGCGAAGGAGATGCGGCACGATATGAGAGGAGGTGAAACGAAATTGAAAGGGAGTGTAAAGGTGTGTGGTCCCGCGATGGAGGTGGCAAGAATGACCGTGACAGGCGAAATAATGACGGTCGGACAGGGGGTGAAAGAAATTTAAAAAAGAAAGACAAGAACAACTGAAAAAGAAAGCAAGGTGAAGTACGCGGAGATAGGGAAGGAACAGAACGGAATGAACAGGTAAAAGGAGATCGGCCAATTGAAGGAAACTATAAGACTTGGAGAGGAAAAACAATGAGAAACACAGTGGGAGAGAAACCAAAACGATATAATTGAAATTAACACAAACTCAAGGAGAGAGCAAAGTTGGAGTCCACAAGAGATGGAAAATGCTTCGCGGAAGATAATGACAACTAAGGGTTCTCAGAGAGAAGAACGACTCAAATGGGGTAAGGAAAATGGAGCCAGGAAGGAAGAAATAATGAATGAGGTGACGGGAATTAACAGAGAACACGAAGGAGATCGCAGGAATTAAAATAAATAACAGAGACATACCGGGAGATAGAGGGTGAATTAAAAGAAACTAAAGACGACACACCTACACATGGAGTTAGCGGAGGGGACAATGAGGGTGGCTGGGGAATGTTTTGGTGGCCGGTTACAAGCAGCAGGATAGCTCTCCTTAGGAACGGAGGGAGAACGCTATGCTCCTTGAGCGGACTTCGCGACCGAGGTGGGCTCCGGTCGCTATCCGTTGCGAGCTGGGGGGGCGAGTGCTTGAACGTACAAGAACGCGGAGCTTTGGGGGTATGGAGGCCCCGGGGGCTGTGGGTGGGCAGCAATCTCCGCAGCGTGAATTGTTGTACGTGTGGTGTGATTACGAGTGAGGCGAAATGCAGTGTTGAAAGCCACATTAGCGGTGGTGAATAGGCCGTCGTAGAAGAACCGCGTGTTGTGAGATCGCGGTAATGAAAGGGAAGATGGCGGTTGGTATCGAGAACACGCAACCGCGTGTCCGAGTGTCATGGTAAGGGTGTGTAAGCGTCAAAAGCACGAGGGAAAGCGGTGTGTTGAATGGCGACGAAGACGGCGCCAGTAACAAGAGACAAGGGCCGTGTAGCGCCGTGGCCGTCTCGAGACCGTGCCGGATTCGGCACGGCAGCGCGCGCGGCCTACTGTGTGCACGAGGAAGTTTCAAATGGCGACGAGACGGCGGACGGGAAAACAAGCCGTGAGCAGGTCTGAGACTGCGATTCCGCACAGGCAGGGGTCGTACGCTTCAGGCCGCGTTGCGCGCTCTGCGCAAGTGAAATCCGGTCTTAGAAACGCACGGCGGTGGAATGCAGCCGATCCCGCGGACGGACAAAGTAGGCTGGAGATTTGGTGAAATTTTGGATCGGACGGTTTCTCCAGGCGAGCTGGTAGTGTAAAGCTCGTGTGGCTGCGTCGCACTTCTGTTCGGCAGACCGTGCAAAGCGGTTCCCCGATGTCGTTACGCCGTGCCCTGGCTTGCGCGAGAAATCGCGCGTTCGGGGTGGGCGAGTGACTCATCGGGGTTCCGCGGGCGGGTTACGGACGAGCAGGGAGCACATGTGCTCGCGTGGGGAACCCCTCGAAACGGAGGCTTTGCTTGGGATGCGCAGGTTGACGTCGTGGGCTGCAGAATGGTTGGAATCCGGCAGAGCAGGGAGATCCCTACGGCGGATGTTACCCGCCAAGAGGAAGGGAGGCGACGAAACGTGACAGCTGCCTGACGTCACGGAAAAAGAGCGCGGTTTTTGTGAATTCCCGCGCTGGGTCGCGCAAAGTAAAAGAGAAAAGCAAAGCCTCGCCACTTTCGAGTATACAGGATTCCCCTGGGCAGGGCGGTAGGAGACCCCTTGCTTTGGGACACAGGAAGGCACTGCTTGCGGGAAAGGGTTAGTGACCGTGGCTTCATGGGGAACGTGAGTTGTTCCTCTATTGGACCCGTCGGAATGGATTAGTTAAGAAGGGAAGTTTAGGTTAATTTAGAGAATGGGAAAAAATGGATTTATGGAAACATGGACAGATTTGAATGTGTAGTGGGGACGTAGCTTAGCTAGCGTAGTTGTTAAAGGATGTGCTGTACTTAGTAAGGGATGACGAAGGGAGCACGAGTTAGTTGAGTGATTTAGTGAGAAGAATGGCAGTGTTTTCAGTGATGAAATTTTTGTGAAACTGGGAAAATGTACTTGATGAAGCTGAGTTGAGGCCAGGGGCCTGAGTGAATGAGTGAGTTTATGCATGGTTGCGATGAGTGATTGGGGGAGGAGTGATTCCCGACCCAAGGGACCCGGGGTCAGAGTAAAGTCAGATAGTGGGTTAGTCAAATTGAAAAATGGAGGTCGTTTTGCTGTTTGTGGAAACGTAGGCCTCAAACCCGTTTGGAGGGGTGCAGGAGTCCTGTGACGGGCTGGAAGCGGTGGCTGCGAACGGTTGAGTATCGAACTTAGTGGGCACCGGATCTTGACTTTTGAACTTCCAGGATATTGCTGGGGGACCCGCGGATTGCCTTTTCAA
>JAXMNL010000618.1:16460-33492 GCA_035128595.1 Eptatretus atami
CTTTCATGGGGAAATGCTTCAATACAACATGATTATTAGCATTGATGTGCTCGAGACATGTAATGCTAGTTTTACATATATATTGTTACGGTTGTGGAATTCACAGAAGCAACCATTTCAGGCTTCCCAGAGATCAGTTATGTCGATAAGTCTGTGTTCAAGATAGATTTCCCCACCGATGTCTAAAGGGATTATTCGTGTACCGGGCCTGTTGATTCTTTGGGTAAGTGTTTTTCTTTTGCTATCTTTATTTTGGCATCACCCACACGACCACGTACGACCGCATCTCAACACCACAGCCCTTCTCCACAACCGCCTTCCACAACAACCACCTTCCCACAACCGCTTACAAAGACAACCACCTTCACCACAATGACATCTCTTCGCCATCTCCTAAACCACATCTCCTCACACACATAACAACGCACAAGATCAGCAATCGCTCACCTTGCATCTCCATTGCGCGCGCCGCATCTTTGGCGCAGCCACGGCGAGTTCCCCACGAACGGCATCGCCTGCCGACAGACGCAGGGGTTCGTGTTACCCTGTTGGGACGGGGCCGGTGATTTCCGCAACGTCCGCGTGGTGTTGATGTCTTGCAACGTCCACTTTGTTCGCGTTTTCCGCGACAATTACGGAAGTCAAGGATGCCA
This sequence comes from Eptatretus atami, assembly GCA_035128595.1. Lineage (NCBI taxonomy): Eukaryota > Metazoa > Chordata > Myxini > Myxiniformes > Myxinidae > Eptatretus > Eptatretus atami. The sequence continues at coordinate 17,114 of JAXMNL010000618.1, forward strand.
GACGGGGCGGAGCCAGCGGGGGGTGCAGAGGTCGGCAGGGGAGAGATCAAAACCTCAGCCTCCGGACTCCATTAAGGCGCGGCAGAGACGCCAAGCGAGTCGTTGAGGTCGGTGGGGCAGCTGAAGAAGTCTGGGGTTGCGCGTGGAGCACGCCTTGAAGAGGTCTAGATCGGTCATGCGGCCTGGAGAGTCGCGTGGCGAGCAGTGCAGTCGGGATCGATCGGCACGGGAGCCTGGAGCGCATGCCTGCCGTGCCGTGCCCGAACTGTGGAGTCGGCTGGACGGCAGCGAGAGGAGTCGCAACCAGCGCAAACGGTCCGCCAGGTGATCGGGCCCGCGGGACAGTCGACGACGCTGAGGAACGGGCGGGCTCTAAGAGAGCATGCAACTCTAAAAGAAGGCAAAGGCCATTCGTTCCTCTGAGGCGTTGTCGACTCTAGGCCCGATCGACCAGGGCGCTCACCGACGTAGGCCTGGGCAGCCGCGTCACGCAGCTGCCCTGTGTGGGACGGGACGTCGAGGAGCGGCCCAGCCGAGTCAACCACGAAGGTGACAGGTAACCAGCCCGGTCTCTCTGGAGTTCCTGGGTCTCCAGCAAGCTCCGTGAACTATTAAAGACCCTACGAGGGTGCCATCCTTACCCTTGCCTTCCTGGGTTTTCTTGAATGAATGTTGTGGGCGGACCGCATTCGTTAAGTAGAACTGTTAATAAGTAATTGTACATAATAAATAGACGCAACGTTGTAATTCTTTTTCTTGCTCGTGTCTTGTCCTACCCCCCATTTTATTGCATACGTGCTTGAAGAGCTGATTGCATACATGACTGACATGAGTGCATATGTGTTGGGTGTGTATATAAATGTCCTTGTGTGATATGCTCATCTAGCTCGTTGCGTCCTCTTCCCTAAAATTGAACTGCCATAAATTGAGTTCGGAATATAGTTGGTTCTTCACTAACCCGATATAGGAAATCGTGGTCGAACGGGTCTTGGCGGATTAATACCGATCGGCAATGCAAACAGGAGCGAGGCTACTTAAGCGGCTCGTTTCCGTACGAGTTCCGTCGAGGTACAGCTGCCGCGTTGGACGACGAAGACATACGGAGGGTCGCCGCCAAAAGACCCATCGACTCGGCTCAGGGCGACAAAGGTACCCTGCCGCGGCCTCGCGGGTCTCCTTCGGTTACCAGCTCAAAGGAACATAAAGGCTTACGAGCCCACTTCTTTCTTATTGCCTGGGGTTTTGGCAATGGAAGTCTGTGGCGCCTTGTCTACAAGTAGACACTGATTAAGTGCATGTACATAATTAAATAGATATGCGGCTGTAGGTTTTTACTCGTAGTCCTTGCTCCTATCCCATTTCATTACATTTCAGCTTACGTGTTAAAATAATGTCCCATTGTTGAGAATGCTCACCTGCTCGTTGTCGTCCTTCCCTATCGATTGAACTGGCGATAAATTCGTTCGGAATAATTTAGCTGGTCTTAAGTTAAACGATAAAAATAATCTGGGCCGACGGGGCTTCGAGCGATATAACCGCTCGGCATAATCGCAACGGAGCGAGCTGCTAAAGCGGCTCGTTTTGTCAGGCCGTCTGAGTATCAATCCTCCGGTATTCTGCCGAGCGGCAATGATTAATTAGTTGCGCTAAAATCGACCATTCGGCGATCGGACCCTGTGGGCAGCGCGGGTAGAGTATTGACAAGGCGGTGGTGTGCTTAAAACACACCGTTAGCTGTTTGGATTTCGCGTTGTTCGAAAGCTGCGACTAGGTTTGCACGTTTCGGTGGGCCGAGAGCGGCCGGCCATTGGGCTAGAATGCGGTCGCCCGACACGCGACGGTGCGGAAACACAACAATATTATTGTTACAAGATCTGGCAGCCATTTGCACACAAACAGCCAGAGCCCCCGCAGTTCAGGTATTTCATAAGTATGTGTTTACTAGTCAGTGGCCCCGTCCTTCTGTCTAATCGGTTAATTTAATGTGTACTGCGGTTTCTTTTATAGTCAGGTTTTTTACATACACCAACAAATCTTCCTTGTTCTTCGCATCATCGCCTCAGACCGACTTTCCGGCCACGAGGGCAAAGCTGCGCCCGTTTCATCCAATCAGAGGCTCATTACCTGCAGAAGCCCGCCAATGAGGGGAGGGCCACTGGAGCCCGACAACCCTCGTCCAATCAGGAGGCGAGGTGCCGGGAAGAAGAGAAAGAGTAAGTGGTTGTCAGATTGGACGAGGGGTTGTCGGGCGTCCAGTGGCCTCCCCTCATTGGTCGGGGCTTCTGAGGTAATGAGCCTTTTGATTGGATGAAGGGCGTACTCTTGCCCTCGTGGGCGGAGTCGGCTCTGAGGCGATGATGCGAAGAACGAAGGAGATTTGTTGGTGATGGGTGTATGTAAAAAACCTGATATAAAAGAAAAAACCCGGGGGCCCAAAGTGACAGCATAAATTAACCCATTAGACAGAAGGCGGGGCCACTGACTATAAACAAACATACTTATGAAATACCTGGAACTGCGGGCGGCTCTGGCTGTTTGTGTCAAATGGCTGCCAGATTTGTAAACAATATATTGTTGTTGGTTTCCCGCCCGCGGCGTTCGGGCGACGCTTTCTAAGCCAATGGCCGCCGCTCTCGGCCCATCGAAACGTCAAACCGAGTCGCAAGCTGTCGGAACAACCCGAAATCCAGCTAAGGTGTGGTTTTAAGCACACCAACAGCCGTTGTCAATACTCTACCCGCGGCCGACGGTCGGATCGCCGATATGGCGATTTTGCGCGAACTTAATTAATAATCTGCCGCCGGCAGGACTACGAGAGATTGTACTCGACGGAACTCGTACGAAACGAGCCGCTTAAGAAGCTCGCTCCGTTTGCGATTGCCGAAGCGGATTATCGCCAAGCCCGTCGACCCGATTTCCTTATCGGTTATGAAGAACCAACTATATTCCGAACTCAATTATGGCAGTTCAATTTAGGGAGAGGACGCAACGAGCAGTGAGCATTCACACAAGGACATTTATACACACCCAACACATATGCAGTCATGCAGTCATGTATGCAATCAGGTCTTCAAGCACGTATGCAAATAAATGGGGGTAGGGACAAGACACGAGCAAGAAAAAAGAATTACAACCGTTGGTCGTATTTATTATGTACAATACTTATTAACAGTTCTACTTAACGGACTGGCGCACAACATTCATTCAAAGAAAACCCCAGGAAAGCAAGGGGTAGGACTGGACCTCGATGGGTCTTTATAGTTCACGGAGTTGTGGAGACCGCAGGAACTCCGAGAGCCGGCTGGTTACCTGTCACCTTCGTGGTTGACTCGCTGGGCGCTCCTCGACGTCCCGTCCACACGGCAGCTGGCGTGACCGCGCTCGGCCCAGGCCTCGTCGTGCGGCCCGGTCGATCGGGCCTAGTCGACAACGCCTCAGAGGAACGAAGGGCCTTTGCCTCTTTTAGAGTTGATGCTCTCTTAAGAGCCCGCCCGTTCCTCAGCGTCGTTCGGACTGTCCCCGGGCCCGATCACCTCGCGACCGTTTGCCGCTGGTTGGCGACTCCTCTCCGGCTGCGCCTCCAGCGACCCACAGTTCGGCACGGCACGGCAGGCTGCGCTCCAGGCTCCGTGCGACGATCCCGACTGCCTGCTCGCCACGCGCGACTCCTCCAGGCCAGACGACTCTCCACCGACTCTCTCAAGCGTGCTCCACGGCGAACCCAGACTTCTTCAGCTCCCACCGACTTCAACGACTCGCTTGGCGTCTCTGCGCGCCTTTATAGGAGTCCCGTGAGGCGAGGTTTTGATCTCTCCCCTGCCGACCTCTGACCCCCCGCTGGCTCCGCCCCTTCCTGGCATCCTGATCCGAATTGTCGCGAAACGCGAACAAAGCGGACGTTGCAGGAATCACCAGCCCCACGCGGACGTTGCGGAAATCACCGGCCCCCGTCCCAAAGAAGGGAACCCCTGCGTCTGTCGGCAGCGATGCCGTTCGTGGGGAACTCGCCATGGCTGGCCGCAAAGATGGCGGCGCCAATGGAGATGAAAGGTAGGCGATGCTGTTCGTGTTGTTATGTTGTGAGGAGATGTGGTTTAGGGAGATGGCGAAGAGATGTCATTGTGGTGAAGGTGGTTGTTGTAAGGCGGTTGTGGGAAGGTGGTTGTTGTGAAGGCGGTTGTGGAGAAGGTGCTGTGGTTGTGAGATGCTGTGGTGGTCGTGTGGTTGTTGGTGATCCAAAATAAAGATAGCAAAAGAAAAACACTACCTATAAAGATCACAGCCCCGGTTACACGAATAATATCCCTTTAGACATCGGTGGGGAAATCTATCTAGAACACAGACTTATCGACATAACTGATCTCTGGGAAGCCTGAATGGTGTTCTGTGAAATTTCCACAACCGTAACAATATATATGTAAACTAGATACATGTTCGAGCACATCAATGTAATAATCATGTTGTATTTGAATGCATTTCCCATGAAAGGGTATACAGTACATGTGCTATATGAAAAACTTTTTACTTTTCCAGTTAATTATCAATCAGTTTAATTGGGCAACATTTTTTCTGTCTTTTTATCACCCTTAATCCCATTCACACAAAATAATTTTTAATACAGTTGAAGTTGGAATGTAAAAAAGTTCTCATCATGGGGGGAAAAAATCCCCGTGTCGGAATACTTTTAAAATTACCGTGCGTCAATGATGTGTATTTCATATACTAGTGCATGCCCGTTCGTGCGTGCCCGTACGTGTGTGGCCAGTACGTGCGTGCCGTACTGCAAAAAAAAGAAAAACTTTCAAAACGCGTGCAGAAACAACAACCACACAGGCCGTTCCCTTCGCTCTTGCGTGACTGTACGTGCGTGGCCATACGTGCAAAAACAAACACAAACAAAAACTTCAAACAACTACACAGGCCGTTCCTTCGCCTTGCGTGCCCGTACGTGCGTGGCTGTACGTGCGTGGCCGGTACGGTGCCAAAAACAAACAAAACAAAAAACTTTCAAAACAAAACACAGGCCGTTCTTCCTCTTGCGTGCGACCGTACGTGTGTGGCTGTACGGCGCGGCAGTACGGTGCAAAAAACAAAACAAAAACTTTCAAACAATCCACGCTCCTTGCTCTCGTAAACGACGCTGGATTCGGGCATTGTGTTTATCTACTAATGCGCATAAGAAAATCGAGAAATTATTAGAATACAGATGTCATCACTTTCCGGAAGTCCGTACGTTGTAACCCGTAATAGGGAACGTGGCTGAGGTTCTCTTCTCCATCGGCCCACGCCTACGCAGCAACGTGTCCTGTCATTGGTTTGGTAAATAAATGGCATCAACTTGGAAGCCACTTGTCCAATTAATGTCAAACCTTGAAAAGGCACATCCACAGGGCCCAGAAATATCCTGGAAAGTTTCAATTAGATCGGACACGTGGTTGTTCGAGAAACAGCGGTCGCAGACACACCACACACACACACACACACAACACACACACACACACACACACACACACACACACCACACACACACACACACACACACAAACACACATTGCTTGGAATTATAGATAGAAATAGATAAAATACATAATGGACCGCATTGGACCATTGCGTATTTTTGGAACTTACTTTTAAAAATGAAGTCGCTTTAATTTTTTATTTTTTTTTGATAATATCGATTAACGGTATAGTACCACGCTGACCCTAAGAGTACATCGATATAGAAAAAATGGATACGACAAGAGCCTATTTGCTTTCTTCTCCGAAACTACACACACAATTTCAATGAAACTTGACCACAACATTCCTTCACTTGTGATGAACCAAAAGTTTTACGATCAGCAAAATCTGCACTGATATGGGGTCTCCGAGGGAGGTGGGGGGGGGGGGGGGCCGGCTCCTGATGATGCATTTTTCGATTACTGTCCAGTTAATTTTGTGTTTCATGTCTTTCCAGACAAAGAAATTAAAATCATTTCTTTTACCAACTCTGCTCCGGTTCGAACACAGAAGATTAATTTAAATCAGAAAATACCTTCTTGTCAGGACAAATGACAAATCGAGGCAGCCGCTCTTTCAAACAACCACAAAAAGTTGTTTGCAGGTGATCAAGCAGATCCAAGAACAACGAGAAAACTCCACAAGTGTTTCGTTGTAACGAAGGGTTTCACTACTTCATCAATTTATCTCAACATACAATACTGCATACCGGGAGAAACCCTTAAATGTTTCCGTTTGCAAACGGAGGCGTTTACTACTTCAAAATTCAAATTCACAATCCGTCACCAAAATATACATTCCAACGGATAAACTCTCACATATGTTCTTTGTGTCACAATGCAGCTTGGTATTTTCATCAACTTTACATCGACATGAACGCAGACATAGGGTTAACCACAGTGTTCTCTGTGTCAACGAGGCATTTCACGAATCATCATCTTTTACAATCAACTTGAACGAGTCATTCCAGGGATAAACGTACAAGTGTTCTGTGTGTACAAGGCCTTTGTTTCTTAATCATTCTTTACATCAACATGAACGAGTACTTCGGGGTGTAAACCCTACAGTGTTCTGTTGTGTAACCCAAGACATTTACGGAATTCATCATCGTTTACATAACATGAACGAATACATTTGGGGATAAACCCTACAAGGTTTCTGTGTGTAACAAGGCGTTTACGCAATCATCATCTTTATGTCAACATGAACGAATACATTCCGAAGACACACCGCGAAGTGTTCTGTTTGTAACAAGGCATTGTTTTTCATTATCTTACAATTTACACCATGAAAGATACATACGGGGTGTAAACCCTAACCAAGTGTTCTTGTTTGTAACAAGGCGTTTAACCGCAATCATACTTACATAACCATGAACGAGTACATTCTGGGGCCAAACCCCACACGTGGTGATATTTTGTAAACAAGGCAATTTCATCAAGCACTCAATTTACATCACATAACGGTACATTCTGGGATAAACCCCACAAGTGTTTATATTGATAACCAAGGCGTCTTTCTCAATCATCAAATTTACATAAACATGAACCAGATACATTCCGGGGATCAAACCACACGTGTGATACTTTGTACAAGGCATTTCATCAAGCATCAAATTTACATCAACATGAACGAATACATTCTGGGATAAACCCTTCCAGTGTTCTGTGTGTAACAAGACAATTACGGATTCATCATCGTTACATAAACATGAAACGAATACATACGGAGGTATAAACCCTTCCAGTGTTCTGTTTGTAACAAGGCGTTTTCCTCAATCAAATCAAACATTACATCAACATGAACGAATACATTCTGGGGATCAAACCCCTTCCAGTGTTCTGTGTGCTAACAGACATTTACGGATTATGCATCGTTAACATAAACATGAACCGAATACATACGGGTATCAAACCCTCTCAGTGTTCTGTTGTAACAAGCCGCGTTTTCTCAATCATCAAAATTTACATAACACATGAACGAATACATACAGGGTAAAACCCTTCCAGTGGTTCTGTTTGTAAACAAGGCGTTTTGCTGTTTCATCGCTTTACGTCAACATGAACGAGTACATTCTGGGATAAACCCCATAAGTGTTCTGTTTGTGACAAGCATTTGTTTCTTCATCATCTTTATCTCGTCATCAAAAAAATACACAACGAAGATACAACAGAAGGCTGGCAGGACCCAGCGACTCTTCTGTGAATACCGTGTTATCAGGGAATAACCCAAATACCGGTCTGAAAAAATGAAGTCAAAATAAACCTGGAAGTTGAAGAAGTGTCGACACTGTGTCAGTGGATAGCGACAGCATACTGCGAGTAATGAAGAAGAACCTCTGTTAGATTTCAAAATATTCCTGGGAATGAAATATTACTAACAAACTAACTGCAAGTTGAGACTGACTGGGGTCAAGTGACGAATCGAAAAATAACTATCGGAACAAAACACTGAGACACAAGAAAACTTCACAACTTCCCCTCAAACAAACATGACCCTTCACCAAAATGAGGTGGACTACACACACACTCAAAACACACACTCCATCAACAATCAAACTGCAGATACACATTTACACACACATTTACACAAACATATAAATCCACAACTCAAACACATGTAACACAAAACTTACAATGAGTACACTCAACACACAAATACACGCAAACACACACACATAACAATTTACACACACATTTACACAAACAATGAATCCACTCAAAACACATGTGCAACCACGTGAGTACACTCAAAACACACAAATACACGCAAACACACAATATACACATTGCAATCACACTCAATGTGTTCCGTACATTGAATATTAAGTGCATTCCCGACCCCAAATGAAGCACTGTATGTCACTCATTCGTAAGAAATGGTGATACTGTGAACACATGTCCATTAAAACATTTTTTTTATTGTATGTCATTGTCGAGGCTTGTTTTTAGACCTTCAATACATATAACATATAACAAGGGGGGGGGGGGGGCAGAAGACAAGAGAGGTGGAGAGGGAAAGCACAAAACAGTTGGGAACAGAGACATCAGGAGATCTGTGGAAGGGAAGAGGATGGGGTGGGAAACATGGGTATACAAGATGGACATTACAGGGATTTCAGGAAGGAAAGCAGGGAATCTTGAAAGGAGGTGGATTTGGTGGATAACGGGGGTAGAAAAGATGAGGTTTGGATGAAGGAAGATAAAAGATGGCGGTGAGCGCTGTTTGAAGACCACACAGACCTGGAGAAAGAGTGGTGTGAGTTTGTTCCAGAGTGGAAAACGAAAGAGAAAAAAGAAAGAAACCCTTTTCCAAACGAGGGTCCCGGGTACAAACCCTTTTCCAACCGGGGTTACCCGTTCCAAACCTCTTTCCAAACCGGCTTCCCGGGTTCAACCCCTTTTCCCAACAGGGCGTCCCGGGTTCAAACCCCTTTTCCAACAGGAGGGCGTCCCGGGTTCCAAACCCCCTTTCCAACCGGGCGTCCCGGGTTCGCAACCCCTTTTCAACCGGGCGTCCCGGGTTCCACCCCTTTTCCAACCGGGCGTCCCGGGTTCCAAACCCCTTTTGTTCCAAACCCCTTTTCCAACCGGGCGGTCGGGTTCCAACCCAATTTTCCAACCGGGCATTCCCGGTTCCAAACCCCTTTTGTTCCAAACCCCTTTTCCAACCGGGCATCCCGGTTCCAAACCCTTTTGTTCCAAACCCTTTTCCAACAGGGCGTCCCGGGTTCCAAACCCCTTTTGTTTCGCAAACCCCTTTTCCAACCGGGCGTCCGGGTTCCAAACCCCTTTTTTTCCAAGGGCATACCCGGGTTCAAAACCCCTTTGTTCCAACCCCTTTTCACCAGGCGTCCCGGGTTCCAACACCACCTTTTCCAAACCGGGCATCCCGGGTTCCAAACCCCTTTTTCCAAACCCCTTTTGTTCAAAACCCTTTTCAACCGGGCGTCAAGTTCCAAACCCCTTTCCCCAACCAAGGAGGGCATCCGGGTCCAACTCTTTTCCAACGCAAGGGGTCGCCAGGGTCCTGTGGGGTTGTTTGATCCGACGTGGAGAACAGGGGACCAACCATGTTCCAAAGATATGGTATGAAGTGGATCGCAGCCACTTCACTCAACGTAACCAGTTGCTTTTAATATACATTATGGAATGTATACCGGATGTCTTAAATGCTGAGCACCTGGAGGCATCCCTCCACATTGAGGGTACCTGTTGAGAACGACTTTAATAAACATTTAAATATATGTATTCTTAAACATTTGCTTTTAGCTTTGAAAAGTCACGTTACCATTGAAAAATTATCACTTTTAAAGTTCAGTATTTCCTAAATACAACTCTTCGCGAGTCCATGAAGGAGGAGCCCTCCATTCGTGTCTCACTTTGGCTCCCTCAAGCAAACGTGACGCCCCAATAACGGAAGTCGTTGCTGTTGTTGTTATTGATATTTGTGATCAAGGTGGTAATATTTGGGACTTCTGTTTTTTTGAATCTTTCATCCGAAATATGATCCTCAAAATAATCTTCCGGACAACGTTGTAATATTGTAATTTTTAATAATAATAGTTTATAAAATGATTCTTGGAAAACCAAAACAAAAACTCCTTTTAACAAAAGATGTTTACATTGTTTCCAATGTGATATCCATATGTGGGAAAATTATTGACCAGGCTGGGAATCGAACACAGTTCTTCAGTAAAACCTGACCAGTGCTCTGTTTATCTGCCCATTTTCTCACACATCCATACTGTTTCACCTTTGTGTGTTTCACACGTTCTATTGTTTTCATCATTCCACGTGCCATTGAACGGATCTCCAGATGTAATTGTGCTGCTTGCTCTTACTCAACGAATGACTAAACAATCTTTGAGAGACAAAGTCGAATTTCTTTGTGCCAATGAACGAAAAATAAAAAAATTAATGAACTTTATATGTTTAAATCAAACCGCGAATTGGGCAATAGACCGCCTGATATAAGTTGTGGGCGGGGGTTCGGATGGCGATAAACGACCACTAGGAGGAGAAGTAGAGCCGTTCTCCCACTGAACACCCGGAATTTAGGTCGTGACTTCTCAGACAACTCCGAAGGTCATGGGTCCAACGTAAGACCGTGCTCACCAATTCTCTGAATGGCGTGGGGTAGGGTCATAGCCAAATTTCATATACCCTAAGTAACCCCACTCGTCAATTACCGGGGAAGTTACACCCTCAACGGACTTGTCGAAACCGGGTAGCTCTGGCGAACCTCGGGTCCGGTGTAACCGAGCGAATTCCAAAGTCCATCGGAACCAATGAACCAACTTACGGCACGACGGCCTCCACTATTTCTCAAGCACGCACCGTGCTGGGTTCAATGTAAAGAAAACACGGACAACGAACTGGAAGATTTAACAATTTGTGTGGTTTATTTATAATGGGGGGCAATAATCGGGAAAGGGAGACAGAGCAGAGTTTCAAACCAAATAAAATGCAATGTACACTGAAAAGAAACACTTTAACAATTCACTTAACAGACTGGCGCCACACACACACACACACACACACACACACAACACACAACACACACACACACAACACAACACACACACACACACCACAAGAAATGGACCCCGTCGGGTCCTTTTTCGTCCCTCAGCCCAGTAGGGGAAGGTGAGCTGGGGACCAGGGTCTTGTCGGTAAACCTGGCGACTCGTGAGGTAGGCCCGCGACTGCACGTGTGGGACCCGAGGTCCGTAGGAGCTTGGATGTCGAGCAGCCGAGACTCCAGTCGGCGATCACCAAGACCAAGACTGCTTGGAACCCTACCAAGACCAAGCACGACGCAGACAAAACAAATGACCCTGATCACTGGCTCTCACCCTCCGAGAGAAAAAAAGGCCACGATAAACTCACACTGCCAACGCCTCTTCCTCTGGACGGGCGAACCTTCATCTGGCTAGGGCGAGTCGGCCCTGAGGTGATGAGCCTCCTGATTGGACGGCGTCTCGGGGGATGTGTCAGGGGCTCTCGGAGCCCGCCCCCGAAAAGCACTGTACGTGCATTCGGGCACTCTGGCCTCCCATTGGGGGCGCTATGGCCTGCTCGCCCTTGGCTGGAGGAAACGCTCCCAATGCCCTTACTCGGAGCGGAGCCTCGAGCTGAGGCCGATGGAGTGGCGCCTTCCAACCCCCAAAAAAAAAACAACGGTGGGCAATGGAGTCGGTGCGTGGTTTGGTTGGTATTGATGGAAAAAAAAACTAACTATAAAGAAACCTTCGCAGCTCACCATGTAATCCCCGTTAGACACAGGGATGGCCCTAAATACTACTTATCGAATAACTGAACTGCGGGGCTGCTGTCTGTTTGTGTGCCCAAATTGGCTTTCAGCTTCGTACACATATGTATTTCTCCTTTTTCGCAACATCCAATTGAGGATCAATTGACTTTACCAAGCCATGAAGAGCGACGCCCTGGCGACCCGTATGAGGCCGTCAGAGCCTGGATGTGTGGGGCCCCGACCGGAATGAACAGCAAAGGAGCTGTTTGTCTGTCAGGGACGCGAATAGTTTGAAGATGGGGGTTTGGGGGGAGCGAGAAGTCCAAAGTCGGCGACTTGGTTTTGGACTGTGGTACCACAACCGGAAGAGTCCCCATCATTTTGTGTATGGTACCTCCCTCTGCTCTGTTAGAGGATCACACAGTCTGTAAAACATTTAAAGCCATGGTCTTGCCGGGTTGGAATGAATGATTGAATATTGGGTTTAGGAATGGGTGAGGAAGGTTTCCTTTATCCATGTCACTAACTGTACGGAGAGGCAGGGCTTCGCGGAGAATTTGGAAAGTAAATTGGGCGGCTCCATCCTGGTGTTTGGCGCAGTGGGTTATGTGCCGCGGCTTGGGCCGTCCTGAGTTCGCCCGTTGGGCCTGATTTTTGTCTGTATGTTATGTATAGATATGTATATGTATATATATATATATATATATATATTATATATATATTCCTATCTATATATACTGGCATGTATGTATGTATATATATATACTCTGTTATATATATATAAATGTGTGTGTGTATATATATATATTATTTTCAACTGCATGTATGTTGGTATATAATACGTATATATATACATATATAGTACTATATTTCTATATTTTTTTTGGTTCACGGCTGTGGTTCGCATATACCATAAAGGGCCCTCAGGTGAGATATCTCTTAGGTACATGTGTAGTTTTCGCCCAAACCCGTTGTAATAGAGGGAATTTATATGATCATCGGGCTGCGACGCTTTTGAGTTGCCATTTTTCTGTTCTATTTTTTATTTGAAACAAAACATAAAACGCACCAACGGTGCTGGTGGACTTTTCCCGCTTTTCTCTCACGTTTGAGTTCCCGCCTTTGGTGTGGGGGGGGAAAGGCAAGCTCGCCGCCGATTGGTGATAAACAGCGTGAGGTGGTCGGGGTGAGGGGAACGCCCCTTTTTCCGAGAACCTTCTCGAAGGAGGGTGGACGAGAACGGGGCGGGCGAAGGGCGGAGCCCGCGCTATAAAAAGACGGACACGGGCGGGGGCGTTCTCTCTCTCCTCACTCTCTTCCTCCTCCTCTCCTCTTCGCTCGTCTCGTGTGTTGGTGCTGTTGTGGTTCGTTCGTCCTACGAGTTTCTTCAGAGAGTTTCCTAACGAGTCCCAGCTGGAGGAGTCGATCGGCGCATCCTCGCTGGGACCTGTCGCCGTCTACATCGGGAGAGGGCGAGCCTTCTGCCAGGTGCCGGAAGCCACGTTCGTGGCCACGGAGCAGCCTACACGTGCCGGCGCGAAGTGCGAGTCGCAGAACCACACCGGGGAGGCTCGGTTCGAGGTCAAGGACGCGACGCTGGACGACGCGTGCAGGGAATCGCAACTTTCTCTTTTCCTTGGGTTCGGGTGTAAATGACTTGTGGGTGGCGCCTGTCCTTGAAGTAAAACTGGTTAAGTGTTGCGTGTGTCGGGTTTAGTCGGGCATCTCTTTGGCCTGTGCATGGTATACGTGCCATTTCTTGACATTGCTTTTGCTTTATTGTACATGAATTATTGTGACTGTAATACGTGCCTTCCGTGCTTGGTCTGCGTATGCAATTAAACGTGGCTTGTTGGAACTTGTTCCCCGTTTCGCTGCGTCCTTTCCTTCGTTTGAATTTCCATCTTGCATCAACGTACAGGAGTTCGTAGTGGGTTTTAAAACGCCGGTAATTAATCGGAACCGTAAGGCCGACGATAACACCGCTCGGTTATCACTGTAGCAGCGGAAGCGGACCGCTTAAGCGGTTCGTGCCGGAGTCGGCCTGTGGCGTGTACGATCGCCCGTCGACTCCACTCGCACAGGTACTTAGGTAGATCGAATTTGCGGAGCAACCCTATCCTGCGCGGGTGCAAATTGGCACGATCGTGGTGAGGTTAAACCCCCACCCCGTGACTAGCTCCCTTCGTTGTTCCGAGAGGGTCACGAAGAATTGTCCGTCCGGTGGGCGACGTGCCCGCGATTCGAAGTTCGTGCATTACGCACGCCGGCTTGCGCGAATCGCAACAATATACATATATATCAAGTTCATATACACCAGGGGTTCGACACTCAGCCTGTCTCCTTCCGAGGTCGGCGAAATACTTACCAGTGTACTGGCTCGGTGGGTATGCCCCGGTTAGAATAGGTTTGTACCATCTCCTGTGTGTCGTAAGAGGCGACCAGGGTGCTCAGGGAAGGGCATCGGGCTTAAAAACCTATGCCAAAATCATTATGCGGACAACAAAACTACGAATTTCCCATACCGGAATCGTCGCGGCACGGGTTTACCACGACCCCGCCACCGGTACCGTGGTGGTCACAGGGTAACCGGTGGAAATTGTGCTCTGCTGGGCGAAGGAGGAAAGGAGACGGGAAGGCGAAGTCCGGAGGCAGTGGGAAGGGGAAGAGTAAGAAGTGTGGAAGGTGAGAGTGGAACTCTGAATGTTGGACGTGACGGCAAAGGGCGAGAGTTGGCTTGATATGCATGAGAGAAGAAGGTGGACATACTGTGTGTTAACAAGAGACCAAAGTGGATGGGGAGTAGGGCTAGGAGCATTGGAGGTGGTTCAAAACTGTTCTACATGGTGTGGATGGGAGGGATGGTGTGGGGTAATCCGAAGGAGATTATGTCAAGAGGTATCTCGGGGTAGGGGTGTCTGCGGTGATGAGTGTGAAGTTGGAAATTGAAGGGTGATGATGAAATGTCATCAGTGGCATATGCCCCCGCAATATGGGGTGTGAGATGGAGTATAAAGAAGATTTCGGGATGAGTTTAGATGAAGTGGGGAGAGTGTTCCCGGTGGAGTCGGTGTTGGGCGCATTATGCGGTGTTGGGACGGGTAGGACTGAGGAGGTGAATGGGTAGGTACGGTCTCAACAAGGAAATGTGGAGGGCAAATGTGGGTAGAGTTTGCAAAAGAATGGAAAGGCAGTGGTTACGTATTTCAGAGAAGGAGGAATCACAGGGTGACATACAAGAGTTGGAGGAAAGTTTGCACACAGGTGGATTACATCTTAAGCAGGAGATGCAACCTGAAAGAGATTAGAGACTGTCAGGTGGTGGCGGGGAGAGTGTAGCTCGACAGCAATCGATTGTGGATATGTAGGAGATTTTGGAGGTGAGGTTGAGGAAGAGAGTGACGGTTGAACCAAGGACCAGATGGTGGAAGCTGAAGGAGGAACGACTGTTGCGTGGGAATTAGGGGGAGCGAGTGATTGCTGGTGGTGTGGCGTGGTGATTCGGGCCTACACCGAGTGTGGGGGATGCTAGGAAGGTACTTGGTGTGACATCTGGAACAGAGACAGGAAGATAAGGAGCTAGGTGGTGAGAGGAGTCAGGAAAGTATAAGGGGGTTGGGGGTGGGGTCGGGTGGGTAGGCAGAGTGGGTGGCGCCGAAAGGCAAAGAGGAGGTGGCAACGCTAAGAAAAAGGCAAATGACGAGCTGTAATGAGAAAGTTGGATCGGAAGGGGAGGATATACCCAAGCGCATTGGCCGACAGAGGCGACGAGCTGGGAAAGGATGTTGCTGCAAGTTAGGGTGATAAAGGACGCATGGGCATGTGCGGAGCTACGGCAGTGTGTGTTTTGAGGGTGCGAGGGTCTTTAAGGAGCTGATGAATGAAGAAAATGAGAGAGAGAGAAGGTTTGGAAGAGGTGGGAGATAGTGAATCAGGAGTGGGGGGACAGTAAGGATGAAGTGAAGACTGCTATGAGAGGATGAAAAGTGAAAGCGGTTGGCAGATGATAATCCAGTGGAGGCATGGAAGTGGCTGGAGAGATGGCAGTGGGCTTGTTAACCAGTTGGTTTTATCTTCTGTGGCTGATGCCGGAGGTGGAGTCATGTAGGTTTCGATTTTCAGACAGGGTGATGTGCAGGAGGCTGTGGAAATTACAGAAGGATAAGGTTAGCCCATCACCTGAAGTTGTGGGAAAGAGTAGTGGAAGCTATGTTTGAGAGGAACGAGGTGATGATTTGTGAGCAGCCAATATGGGTTTATGCAAGGAAAGAGCACCACTGAATGCGATGTCTGCTTTGAAGAATGTTGATGGAGAAGTATAGGGAAGCCAGAAGGAGTTTACATTGTGTGTTTGAGGATTTAGAGAAAGCTTATGATAGGTGCCCAAGGAGGGCTTGTGCATGCATGAGGAAGTCGGGAGTGGTGGAAGAAGTATGTGAGGATCGTGAGAATGTATGAGACAGTGTGACAGCGGTTGAGGTGTGCGGTAGGAAATGGACGGACCGGTTTAGGTAAAGTGGATTTGCACCAAGGATGAACTCTGAGCCCTTTCCTGTTTGCAAATGGTGATGACGGTTTGACGGACGAGATCCAGAACTGGCGTCTCCATGGACTATGATGTTCGC